>CAWUFW010016909.1:0-287357 GCA_963921515.1 Calotriton arnoldi
TGGGGGTATATTCACAAGAACGTGTGATAACTACCGCATGAGTAGCGTAACGCAACTTTCAATAACGCCGCCTATCACGGGAAAATAACCCAGTGACAACGTGGAATTCACAACAAGGCGGTACCATGCGATAGTAACCAGATAACGCGTCAAATGCCAGCGTGTAAATCAACACCACGCCCAAAAAATGCAAAACGCGAGAAACCATGCGATGAGGTCAATCGCGGTACAAAAAGCTGCGAAAAGCAGCCTCTGGCCTGCAACTCCCACGCGTCTGGCGGGCAATTGCACCATAAAAACCACAGGCACAACACACCAGAAGCAAGCCGAAGCACGTAGCAACATCCATGCACCCTGACCCAGCGCAGAGGGCAACGCGAACCCCACAACCCCCACAGACCACCAGCAAGGAACAAGTGGGTCGGGGAAGGCCAAGGAGAAAATGGAGAGGAAGACGGGGTGCAGACTGCAGGAAAACAAGACCAAGGCCACGGTGGAGACAGAACACTACCAGCAAATGACCCACAAGCAGACCGCCTGGAATGCAGTCGCAGAGCCCAGGAGGCCAATCCAGGAGGCCAAGAGGCTCCGCCAGGACGTGACAACCTAAACCAGGCACAAACCCTCTGCCAACAGGAAGGCAGCAACGGCGACAGGAGGTGGCAGTCCAGTGACACAGGAGGAGCAGGAGGAAAGCCAGGCCACAGTCATCAGTGTGGAGAGGGTCCAAGGAGTAGGGAGTACGGACACAGCTCGACAGGACCTGACACAACAACAACAGGGTGAGGATCCAACAGGGACTGGGGGGACGGGGGGTGATGAGCACAATGCCACACATGCACAATGAGGTGTAGCACACTGCACATCCACAATTACCCAGGGACATGTCCCCCATCCCCGTAGGACACTGCAGCACACACACATAGCAATCACAGCACATACCATGACAATGTGGCACAAAGTGCAACACCCACACTGCAGAACAGGGGACACAACTGGGTCCACCCAGGCGCAGAAACAGAACAATCACATCGGACAGAGCAGGGAACTGTGAGATGCACATCTACCCCTACAACCCCACATCAGCCATGTAGGCCAAATGTACACTGTCCCAACTCAAATAGCCACCACCGCCCAAACAGTCACAATGTACATTGTCACACAGTCTGCATGTCGACAAGAACAAAGCGCCAACACAATGCCAACATGCACCTCCTCTTGACAATGCAGAGGGACAAACAACACCTCCAGCAGGTCTGAACAGACAACCCATCAGTGATGGCAGAGACGAACACCACACCCCCGACCCCGATGCCCTACAACAGCCCATGGACATCCCACACAACCCACCACCAGGACCAGGGCAGACAAGCTACTCAGAGGAGAACCCAGACTCTGCAACAGACCACACAGCATGAAGCACCCGCAATCACGGCTGCCTCACAACACGTCACCCACCCACACATGGCACCCCAATGGCAGGTGGCCGAACGCCAAAAGGAGGTGGCCCAACAGGTGAGGGTGTTGCCTAACCCATGAAATGCGAAGTAGAACACATACGTGGGTGTCCAATACCCTTCAAGGACCACCTACAACCTACAAAGGAGACCCACACCTCCACGGAGACACATGCACATATCATGTTGAACTGGCTACGGGCACGTGCGCCCGGCCCCTTTATTGGCAGGGCCACATGTACAGTGACGCCTGTGCTGGATGTGTGTGGGGTGAGTATAAGCCAGCCCGCACGGAGTGCTTGGTGCTGGCAACAACCTGAAAAGTGGACACCAGTGTCATGGAAACAAAATACACCAGCATAACAGAGTCAAATGCAGAGCAACATGGAGGGATCCGGAGTAAGGACAGAGGACACCCAATATTCAGTCTGGACGTTCCGTGAGTTGCAGTGAACTGAGGCAGGGGCACTAGAGAAGAGCGCGCTCATGTGAAGGAATTGCTAGGATTGTGTCCCTTCGGGTTAGTCCTGATGCAGATGCAGTGGGGTGTGGTACACCTGCATCAACTTCCTCATCAACGTCCCAGGTCTCCCACACTGCCTGAGGTGACAGTTGCGTCCACAGTCCACAGCGCAATACCCAGTATCAGATCCGGGTGTGTAGCTTGACTACCACCACCAGTCTGCATTCCTGCCTTGGGGCTGCTGCCACCTGACCTCCCATTGTCTGTGCCTTCTCCCGTCCGCACACTTGACACATCCTCCTCCTCATGGTCCCAGGTCTTCCCCACTGCATGAGGTGACATTGCTGCGCAACCTCACAACAGCACATAACTCAATCAGTAACGGACAATGGCTTGCGGTGCACTGAGTCACTGGCACCTGGAGTGCTGAGCAGGGCAGCAGGCCGATGATGGCATCCACGACAGGTCTGGGCAACTCCGTAGGTCTGTCAGGACCACCCTTTCGACTCTGGCAGATGGCGGTTGAAGGTGGTCCTTGCGGTGGTGGCGTGTGACTCCTGCGGTGATGCGACGTCCGGGCCGGTCAAGACTCGATGCCATGTGTGGGCCCTTGTGGCCCGCAGTTGGGGCCGGAGGAGGCGGACAGCGCAGGGCCACAGACACATGGCGTTGATCACACCAAGACCATCGCTACAGAGGCCATTCAATGTCTCAGAAGAAGGTGTCCCAGACCTGACCAGTACAGAGTTAGTGGCCCCGGATGCACTGTGGCCGGCACAGGCACCCAGCCACGGGACGGTGACTTGCGGTGCAGTCAGATGGGCCATGCGACCTGAGCGGGTCCCCATCAATGTCCGAGGTGTATGTTGCGGAGGGTTCCGGGGGACAGTGGAAGGTGTCCTCCAGGGCATGATGCGGAAGGTCTGATGTTATCTGGAAGCAGCAAATGGAGGAGTGGGAAGCGCAAGCCTCGTCCTCACCAACAATTCGGGATCAGCTACATGAGGATGAAAACTAGCCCCTAGTCCATGGACTCAAACGCCACCAATGTCCAACCAGTGAGTGTCCATGAATGTTGGGGAACAAACTTAGTGGCACAGGTGCTGTGAGGGGATGCAGTCTGCGATGATGCCGGTACACAGATGTGAACTCCAACATTGCCAAATCAAGACTCTGTGAGCTACTGGACCGCAGTGTAGGTCGGAGGCAGCGGTCAGCATGGGCCCACAGACACGTGTCGTGTGCTTGTGAAAGCATTCGTTTGCTTCACTGATAGCAGGGAGTTTAGTGATATCATCCCTGCAGTAGACATCTGGTCACTGCCATGGTGTAATCAAGACTCAGTTCCAAATGTGTGACCTACCTGACCGTGGTGTAGGCCTGAGGCAGCGGTCAGCACGGCCCATTCACCGAGTGTCGCCGGCATAGGTTGGATGGCCCCACCGGCCTGCGTAGTTCAGGTTCAGTGGCACCACGTGTTGCCGGCTGGCTTTGAACAGGGTTAGTGGCACCACATGTTGCCGGCTGGCGTTGAACAGGTTTAGTGGCACCACGTGCTGCCGGCTGGCGTTGAACAGGGTTAGTGGCACCACGTGTTGCCGGCTGGCATTGAACAGGGTTAGTGACACCATGTGTTGCCGGCTGGCGTTGAACAGGGTTAGTGGCACCACGTGTTGCCGGCTGGCGTTGAACAGGGTTAGTGGCACCACGTGTCGCAAGATGCCCATATGGAACCATGCCTCACTGATCGGGGGGGTCTGGTGCTGTGGCCGCTGTCCCGGATTTGGGGTCACTGCCATTCGTGACTCAAGACACAGTTCCACATGTGGGACCTACTGGTCCGAAGAGTAGGCCGGGGGCGGCAGTAGAGTACGTCAACGGAAAAGGAATGAAGCGGGCCAGTGTCGTGGCAGCCGTGATGGTCTGAGGTGGCTGCCAAGGTCTCGGGCCTCGGGCTTGTGGCTTGCGCCGGCACGTGGAGGGCCCTCCTTGACACACGCCGGTGTCGGAAGGTGATCAGTGTGGTCTGGCTGCGCAGGGGCTGGCCTGACGGGTTCGTGGACCAGCGTGCTGGGGTCCGGCAGGCGCACCGCATCTCAGGCAACTCCGCTCACGGGGATGGCGTCGGCCTCGTGGCGAGGTGGGAGGCGCCGCCCTGGCAGAGACGTGGGTCTTTCCGGAAGTGGACCACGCCCAGGCCTACGTGGTTTTTATTCACACCCCTACGCTGGCGTGGCGTACGCCGGGCCATCCCACTCCGTTGACGCTTAGGGGGGGCGTAACAGGCAACATTTCCGCGAGGTCCCCCACTGGCTGTGGTGACATGGTGGCGTCCACTGTCCACTACACTTCATACGCAAGCGGTGTATGTCGCCATGGATATGGGTGTGTTCTGCATACTGCGAGGTGTCCAGCACATCTCCGGCACTCTTGGCATTGTGTACTTTCCCAATCATGGTTCTCCTGCATCCTTCACACATGCCTGGTTGCCACCTCTCCCCACATTCAGCTATTATGTGGCTGAGGTGCCATGCCGTTGCTGGCTCATGTTCAGGGCTTGCCCATGTGGACATTGTAAGTTGTTCTGTCGTGTCTGGTGGGTGGGCATGTTGTTGTGCCTGTTGTATGTGATTTTGTGACGTGTGCATTGCCCGAGTTGTGAGTTGCATGGTTGTGGTGTTGAGGTGTGTGAGGTGTTCATTTGTATATTGCCAAGGGGCTGTACATTTCCCTTGTTGCCATCGTGGGAACGCTGGTTGATGATGGACTGTCGGAGGATGTAGGTATCATGCACACTGGCTGTGTATTTGAAGGCGACATTGTTGGGTGTTCCACGGTGTTCTGTTGTTGCCTGCACATTGGTGTGTGACGTGTGCTTCCTGTTGCGGTGATTGTGTGCTGTGTCACCAGGGGGCACAGGTAGTACATGTGTGCTGTGTGTTGCCCCCAACACGTGCGTGCATCCTGCTATGGCGTCTGGTCCTTGCTTGGTTTCCAGTGGTTCCTGCGCATTGTGTTGTATGTATGGGGACTGGGGTACCAGGGTGATGGTGACGTTCAGGACAGGTGTGGGGGACTTGGATGTGGCTGGCTGTGGGACTCCTCCAACTCTGGCGGGTGTTGGATGGGGGTCTCAGGAGCCAACAGGTGCAGCCACGCCATCAGCTTTGTGTGGGGTGGGATGTTGGCTGTCCGCTGTGTTGTTGCCGTAGGCCTGTTAGGCGATGATGGTTAGGATGCGTAGGTTGGTTGTCCCTTTCAGCCTGTAGTGGAAGGTGACATTGTCAGATGTTGGGTCTGTGCGGCTGGTATGTTTCCTGGGGTTCCGCTGTCTTTGTCTGCGCTGCGTCTGTGTTGGTAGGGAGGGTGGTGTTCCGGGTGTGGGATGGGGTCCTGGGGTGGTGGGGGTGGGTGTTGTGGCCCTCTTGGGTGTCCGGGCTGCATGATGTGTGGCTCCATGGCATCTGTTGCCCTTCGGTTGTGGCCCTGGGCTGTGCTCCCTTTTGTGGTGCTGGCTGCCGTCCGACTTTACACCAGGTCAGAGCAGGTGTAGATTTCCTGGTGCTAACGCACCTTATCGCCTGTTTTGTGTTTTTATTGCGGATGTGCCTGGTCGTTGTGAATGTTGAGGTGTGCTGTTGTCTCTGCTTTTGTCACGGGAACGCCTACTCTGCATCTCATTAGCGATATTTGCGAGGGTCCTCTGTGGCGATGTTTTTTGCGGCTGCTATCGCGGGTAAACTGGTGCTGTGGGCTGTTAACACCGGCTTGTGAATGGGCAGGTAAATTTATCACGACTTTGGCTGCGATAAAGTGCCGTTAAATTGGTGATAGCTCCTCGTGAATATGCCCCTTGGTGTTTGTTGTAGCGGTGCAGTGGGGGGGGGGTCATTGCAGTGTTAGGGCAAGAGGTGTATAGAAGATGGGAGGAGGGCAGGGGCTTGATGGGGTGCTAGCAATTACGCTGAGGTACATTAAGGGCTGATTACAAAGTCTTTAATGGTACCCGATTGAGACCAAGTGGGATGGATGAGCATGACATTAAGTCAGGCAGCTCCCTGCTGCATTCCTAAGAATATTGGCGCCAAGGGCCTGGGCCCAGCTCGCCCATGCCAAGGCCAGCCCTGCCTGTATAGGCAACAACAAGAACTGTAACGCCGCCACATGCCCTCATTTTATTTTTTTTACAAATGAGTACACAGTTTACTTCTCTGACCTTAAAATTTGGCCTGGATAACAGTTTGGTTGATGGAAAAGCAATCGTAAAAGTTACTCAGGTCCCAAAAAAATGATATTTGCCTCTCAATTCATATTTTTCAGATCTGCATTTTCCGTGGCTCCTCAATAATATAGCGATACCAAAGGGGATGATGGACGGAGCGTTAGAGCAAATCAAACACTCACCCCCAGTCAACTGATCTGGGTTTAATCCATCATCATTCTTTAGCTCACTCCACCACCCCAGTTCAGACATGGCCATATGCAAATCAGTCTGACCCTGTGCCTCATGGGAACAGTCCAGCACGAACTGCCAAGCCATGTCTTCCCTGGACCGGAAACAAGCATCCTGGGACCGGTTTCGGGTTCAAAACCCTCATCAGCCAGGCTATCTTGAATCCAGTGGCAAAGTGAGCAAGGGACCCACGTCTGGGCATACCCTGCCAACTTAGGGCGAACAAAGCGATACCAAAGGGGATGATGGACGGAGCGTTAGAGCAAATCAAACACTCACCCCCAGTCAACTGATCTGGGTTTAATCCATCATCATTCTTTAGCTCACTCCACCACCCCAGTTCAGACATGGCCATATGCAAATCAGTCTGACCCTGTGCCTCATGGGAACAGTCCAGCACGAACTGCCAAGCCATGTCTTCCCTGGACCGGAAACAAGCATCCTGGGACCGGTTTCGGGTTCAAAACCCTCATCAGCCAGGCTATCTTGAATCTGGTGGCAAAGTGAGCAAGGGACCCACATCTGGGCATACCCTGCCAACTTAGGGCGAACAAAGTGATACCAAAGGGGATGATGGACGGAGCGTTAGAGCAAATCAAACACTCACCCCCAGTCAACTGATCTGGGTTTAATCCATCATCATTCTTTAGCTCACTCCACCACCCCAGTTCAGACATGGCCATATGCAAATCAGTCTGACCCTGTGCCTCATGGGAACAGTCCAGCATGAACTGCCAAGCCATGTCTTCCCTGGACCGGAAACAAGCATCCTGGGACCGGTTTCGGGTTCAAAACCCTCATCAGCCAGGCTATCTTGAATCCAGTGGCAAAGTGAGCAAGGGACCCACGTCTGGGCATACCCTGCCAACTTAGGGCGAACAAAGCGATACCAAAGGGGATGATGGACGGAGCGTTAGAGCAAATCAAACACTCACCCCCAGTCAACTGATCTGGGTTTAATCCATCATCATTCTTTAGCTCACTCCACCACCCCAGTTCAGACATGGCCATATGCAAATCAGTCTGACCCTGTGCCTCATGGGAACAGTCCAGCACGAACTGCCAAGCCATGTCTTCCCTGGACCGGAAACAAGCATCCTGGGACCGGTTTCGGGTTCAAAACCCTCATCAGCCAGGCTATCTTGAATCCAGTGGCAAAGTGAGCAAGGGACCCACGTCTGGGCATACCCTGCCAACTTAGGGCGAACAAAGCGATACAAAAGGGGATGATGGACGGAGCGTTAGAGCAAATCAAACACTCACCCCCAGTCAACTGATCTGGGTTTAATCCATCATCATTCTTTAGCTCACTCCACCACCCCAGTTCAGACATGGCCATATGCAAATCAGTCTGACCCTGTGCCTCATGGGAACAGTCCAGCACGAACTGCCAAGCCATGTCTTCCCTGGACCGGAAACAAGCATCCTGGGACCGGTTTCGGGTTCAAAACCCTCATCAGCCAGGCTATCTTGAATCCAGTGGCAAAGTGCGCAAGGGACCCACGTCTGGGCATACCCTGCCAACTTAGGGCGAACAAGCGATACCAAAGGGGATGATGGACGGAGCGTTAGAGCAAATCAAACACTCACCCCAGTCAACTGATCTGGGTTTAATCCATCATCATTCTTTAGCTCACTCCACCACCCCAGTTCAGACATGGCCATATGCAAATCAGTCTGACCCTGTGCCTCATGGGAACAGTCCAGCACGAACTGCCAAGCCATGTCTTCCCTGGACCGGAAACAAGCATCCTGGGACCGGTTTCGGGTTCAAAACCCTCATCAGCCAGGCTATCTTGAATCCAGTGGCAAAGTGAGCAAGGGACCCACGTCTGGGCATACCCTGCCAACTTAGGGCGAACAAGCGATACCAAAGGGGATGATGGACGGAGCGTTAGAGCAAATCAAACACTCACCCCCAGTCAACTGATCTGGGTTTAATCCATCATCATTCTTTAGCTCACTCCACCACCCCAGTTCAGACATGGCCATATGCAAATCAGTCTGACCCTGTGCCTCATGGGAACAGTCCAGCACGAACTGCCAAGACATGTCTTCCCTGGACCGGAAACAAGCATCCTGGGACCGGTTTCGGGTTCAAAACCCTCATCAGCCAGGCTATCTTGAATCCAGTGGCAAAGTGAGCAAGCTAGCCTGGCTGATGACGGCTGAATAGCCAGAAACCGGTCCCAGGATGCTTGTTTCCGGTCCAGGGAAGACATGGCTTGGCAGTTCGGGCTGGACTGTTCCCATGAGGCACAGGGTCAGACTGATTTGCATATGGCCATGTCTGAACTGGGGTGGTGGAGTGAGCTAAAGAATGATGATGGATTAAACCCAGATCAGTTGACTGGGGGTGAGTGTTTGATTAGCTCAAACGCTCCGTCCATCATTCCCTTTGGTATCGCTTTGTTCGCCCTATGTTGTCAGGGTATGCCCAGACGTGGGTCCCTTGCTCACTTTGCCACTGTATTCAAGCTAGCCTGGCTGATGACAGCTGAATAGCCAGAAACCGGTCCCAGGATGCTTGTTTCCGGTCCAGGGAAGACATGGCTTGGCAGTTCGGGCTGGACTGTTCCCATGAGGCACAGGGTCAGACTGATTTGCATATGGCCATGTCTGAACTGGGGTGGTGGAGTGAGCTAAAGAATGATGATGGATTAAACCCAGATCAGTTGACTGGGGGTGAGTGTTTGATTAGCTCAAACGCTCCGTCCATCATTCCCTTTGGTATCGCTTTCCTCAATAATATAGGCTGGTGTCCACATCAGTGTTTGCGATCCCCTTCCAATTTAAAGATGATTTTCAGCTGTAACATGTCACTAATAAGATCATAACTTATTTTAATGGAAGCAAACTCATATGCAAGGTCGGATTGGGATCATAGTTAGGCCCGGGCACCCTCAGAAAAGTGGCCCACATTCCCAGATCGTGCCCGTTCGTGAAACATCATTTAGCTAGGCTCACTGGATTCTTTCTGATGTGTTGCCTGTGTGATCATGCACTAGTGCATGCGCTCTCGCTTGTGAGCTAAAGAATGATGATGGATTCAACCCAGATCTGTGACTGGGGGTGAGTGTCTGAAAAGTTTCAGCGCTCCGTCCATCATCTCCTTGTGTTTGCTTTGTTCGCCCTAAGTTGGCAGGGTATGCCCAGACGTGGGTCCCTTGCTCACTTTGCCACTGGATTCAAGCTAGCCTGGCTGATGAAGGGTGTTACCCAGAAACCGGTCCCAGGATGCTTGTTTCCGGTTCAGGGAAGACCTGGCTTGGCAGTTCGGGCTGGACTGTTCCCATGAGGCACAGGGTCAAGACTGATTTGATATAGCTGGGTCTGAACTGAGGTGGCGAAGTGAGCTAAAGAATGATGATGGATTCAACCCAGAACTGTGACTGGGGGTGAGTGTCTGAAAAGTTTCAGTGCTCCGTCCAGCATCTCCTTGTGTTTGCTTTGTTCCCACGCAACACCCATGGAACCTGACACATTTCCAGATTTACGAGGAATCGTAAACCTGGAAATGCGTTAGAATGCTACGCCACCCTAGGGGTGGCGTAGCGAGGCGGAACGAGGAGAAATGTTTTCATTTCTCCTCGTTTCTTCCTCTTTCAATGCGTGCTGCATTCTACAGCAAACATTGGAAGAGGAAAATCCCTGTAGTGAATGTTTTTGTGCAGGAAGGTGTCCCTTCCTGCACAAAAACAATCTCCCCATGACAATGGCATCCTTGCACCATGGTGCAAGGGTGCCTGCGCCGGCGCATGGCAGCTGTTTGTGAGACAGCGCAGGGGAGAGCACAGGAATGCAACATATTATTGTAAATATTTCGCATACCTGTGCTTTTAAAGTGCTGCAGCGTGGCGCAGCCAAAGGGCTTGCGGTGCCGTGCTGCAGCACTTTCTTGTAGATCTGCCTCCTTGTTTCTTCTCCCCTACTATCACCCTAACCTTTCATCCATGTTTGTTCTCCCCCCTTCCACTGACAGAGGTAAAAGAAAAAAAATGCTGTAAAGCGGCCAGCGCTGGCCGCCTGTTTTTTTTTACAGTCCTGTTACCTACCCCCTCCTGGCGAGACCTTTTGGCTTTGCCAACGTTTGTTAAAGTAATGTTTAGTAAATTATGTATTTTAAAACTTATAGAGCTAGAAACATTGGTGAAAACTTGAAGCACTACATTTAGGCTGGGCGGGCGAGGTGAAATAAAAGGGTCCAAAGGCCACAACTCCTGTTCATGCTATGGTGGCCACCTGGCTGTTTTTTTTAACCAGAATCACCGGTATTTTAATGGCCTGGTAAGTACGAAAAAGAAGAAAATCACCTAAAGACAGTAGTTTGTCCTTTAGTAAAAATGTACTTTAAACAGTAAAGGTAAGGTGAGCATAGTTTAAAATGTGGCCTAAAGCTGCCTTAATGATATGTGACTAAACATAGGCAGTAAAGCCATGTCAAAAAGGAATATGGACGTTTTTATTATTATATAAAGAATCCTCTTTTATTAATATGATTGGACCTTTGCAGGCTCTTAAAACAAGAGTAAACAGTAGGTTATGTTTTTTTAATTGTAGTTTTATATAGCATGAGCTCAGCATAAGAGCATCGAAACAATTATATAAGTATTAGTTACAATACACAAGATCACATTCATTTTTATTTTAGGCCTCGGGAAATTAAGTAATTTGCCCTGAATCACAGGATGTTTAGCTGCCACTGGGACTGGAACCTATTCCCTAGTTCCAAAGTCGGCAGCTCTGACCCTAACGTCACATCCTCTCAATTTTCTTCTCTGGGAAAGGTGCCTCTTAGTGAGTCATATGCAAACATACAACTCCCTCCACCTAAGCCTGAAAGGCACTGGGGCAGAGGTGCCAACAACAGGCTCTCAGCGAGGCTGCTTCTCTTATTCTGCCCCTCTTCAGCAAACTATAGCCTCAGGGCAATGGCCAGGTAGGGGAGGGGTAAAGAAAAGCACAGAGGTGCTGCTGCTCCAGGGGGGCTGAGCTGATGATGGCCCAAAGATATCACCAGCCCCAAGCGAGGCTACTGTACTCTCAACACCCCGCCTCAGTTTAACAACACTGCAGGGAACGGGACACTACTTATTGGCAACTTCCCCGGACCCACAGGGCACAAGGTGAAGCCAGCCATGGCCAGAACAATACTGCCCTAGCAACACTGCTGCAAAACCCTAGCACCCTCAGAGCCTGCCTGCCCACCCACATTAAAGTGGCCTGGCGGGGAAGACAGTAAGGCTCTGTGAGCTGGTTGACAGAGCTCCTAAAAAAAACAACAACAAAAAAAACAGCCCAGAGGTGACTCTTAGGTTCCAGCCCATCGCCGAATGCCCAACTGCATGCCTTCCCAATCCGACGCTGCTTACATGGATTTATGAAACCGAAACCCCTGCACGAAAAATAATATTGCTATACATCAGAGTCTTCGTGGCATGCCTGACGTGGTCAAGCTGAGCACTAAATGAGGAGGGGGCTTTAGCTGTGACAGCTCCTCTGCAATGGCGGAGGAGCGTCACCCCACTGCTTGGCTCAGAGCCAACAAATGAAAAATAAAAACGATGTTGTAGCAACGTTTTGTTTTTCATTGCCGGCTGTGAGCCTGAACTGTAGGGAGGGGTGGGGCCAAGGAAGAGGACTGCTATGTCGGCATATGTGTTTTGGCCGACTGTCTCAGGCTGACCAAAAT
Source organism: Calotriton arnoldi (assembly GCA_963921515.1). NCBI lineage: Eukaryota > Metazoa > Chordata > Amphibia > Caudata > Salamandridae > Calotriton > Calotriton arnoldi. The sequence continues at coordinate 12,066 of CAWUFW010016909.1, forward strand.
ACACACGCGCACTTAGGTTTCTCCAGCCTGGCTGCATTGAGCAGCGAGGCTGGAGGAACCCCACAAACTCCCTGACCTGAGCGAAGCATCTTTTCAGCCACTCAGGCCAATCCCCACGCAGCTCTCCTAGAATGGGAGTCTGTCACAGAGGCTGCCAGGAGGAGAAGAGGTAGTGCAACGTGCAAGGCAGGCGAGCATTAACTTCAGGTAAGTTCTTTTTTAAAATTATTATTACTAACCCCTCTGTCGCTCAACGCTACCCCTCCCGCATTCCCTCCACCCACCCCACCACCCTTTGTTTGTGGCGGCCACCACTGAGCTTCAGTACATGGGGTACCACCCCATCCCCCAATCACTCCCATCCCCCTTCTTCCTTGGAGCTTTCCATGGCTCTGTCTGTGTTTAAGAGAATATTACCCCACACCTGACAGCTGCACACTTAAACAAAGTGGGTAAGGTTAAGTTATTCGCTGAGATAGCAGGATTTATTTTACAGATATAAAAACAACAGGCTGGTTTGCTGCTAATCTAATTGGTATGATTGGTATTATGCGTAGCCCAAACGCTTATTATGAATGAGTCACCACGGTAAATGAATCTGATGGACCCCCCAATTTTAGCAGCCTGTGTGACGTAATTTTTGCTGGTGTCCCTTCTTTACTATGACTGATGCCCCAGAGAAACATTTTTTCAAATGTCCCCACGTTTTCCACTTTAGAAATGTTAATTATGGTTCACTATGTAGTTCCCATATACCTGCTCCCAACCTCTGGGGTCTGCTTCCAGGAATCACGTAAGGGATAACAGTTCTGCTGTGCCGCATGCCATGGTGGTCCTTCCGCTGCTGTTTGTCACCCCTAAGAAGCTCCTAATACACAGGACATAGCTGTCTCGAGGGAAAACATCTGCAGCAATGGTGGCGAACTTTAAATGTGGCTCCCTGGCTGCTGTTGATGTGGCAGAGGCAATGCCTTCACCATGAAGGTACTCAGTGGCGGTGCGTCCATTGGGGCGCTGGGGCGTTGCCCCACTACACACAATCGGGGCGCTGTCAGTGTCACTAAATTAACTTAAACAGTTTAAGTTAATTTAACTTACTCCAGAGAGAGTCCACTCGAATAATTAATCCATCCAGGCTGGCCGGTCACCGGGCCACGCCTGAGGCAGTCAGGCGTGCAATGGCTCTGAAGGGGGTGGGGCACGCACTGGCAGCAGGCACAACAACATGCAGCAAGGGTCAGTGGTGGTGGTCTAGTGCGCATGTTCGGTTTTGGGCTGATCATTTTTCTGACCAGCCCGAACATGCGCACTAGGCTGCACATTAGGAGACCGAGGGTTGTGTCATGCCGCAGCCCCCGGTCTCCTAATGAGCGGGGAGTATCCACTGCTCAAGCCAATCCTGGCGCTGCTGGAGCAGCGTCTGGATTGGCTGAGAGGCACGCGTCGTTTGCCAATGCCAGGCCTCTCCGGCGCCGGTGCGCAGTCCTGAGCATTGGGCGCCACGCGTGGGTGGCACTGTGTAACCAAGCATGACCAATCACTGTCATGGCTTATGAAGCCATGCAGACAGTGATTGGCCATTTCTACGCTGAAGCAAGCGTGACTGTGACCGTGTCGTCACGTCGGAGCAGACCGCGCCACAGACACCTCGTGTTCAGTGCTGCTAGACAGTGCCTACTGCTCGCTCGTGCTTGGGTCACCTCACCTCAGCCGCTTAATTTATTTAATTCAATCATCACTGACTCGTGAGTAAAGGTAAGAAACAGGTGGAGGGACGTGGCATTTTAACTTCTGTTTTCTGTTGTTCCTGTCATAGAATAACTGGCCATATCAGTCGCCAGTTTACTTTTAAATAACCACAGTTTTATCGTTTTCACAGGAAGCACACATTCTTAATAATACGTGTGGCAAGTTTTTTCCACAGCCTCAGTGACACCCCCTTCTCCAACCACAATAGGCCCCCAGCTCCAGGATGAAGCACATTCGTTTGTGGAGTCCTAAAGCTAAGGTTCGCCACCTGTCTCACTTGCCCTGTCGGACAGTCAGGTTTGGGCAGTACAAGCAGCCAGGGTGAACGGTGTGGCTAGCTGTATAAGGTGTCTCGTCAGGCAGTGCTCAATGTATCCTCAATGTTTTGCCAGCCTCACCAGCTAAGTCGGTTAGAAGGTGCAAGTGAAATAGCTGTTAATTCCTTCAGTGAGTGGGAGGGCTGGGACATCACAAGAGGAGACTGAGGGGAGCAAAGGGAGGAGGCCCACATCTCGGCCCTAGTGAGGGTCGGTGTCTCCCACTTCCCTGAATTTATAGATGCATCAGGGGACTCACACTCCCCTGCTGAGGTCCACTTATGATCGGATTTATGGAAAGTATACCCCGTAGTCTTCACTTTAGTACTAATTTGTGACTTTGGCCTGAACTGGAAGTCTCTAAACTGGCCTTACCAGACCTCTGGGGTTATTTCAGGCTGGCTTCCGGTTTCGCCCTTCTCCACAATGGCTCACAGCGGCTTTTACAGCCCCTCCGAGGGCCACTTCCTTTCCACCCACAGGCCAGGGACCTCTGCCTCGAGACTGGGCAGCACTGCTGCCTTGCTACGGCATGGTTTTGTGGACAGTGCAGGAGCTCTCCGTGCCACCCAGATACCACGCCTGGGTCATGTAAGGCTCAATTCAAGTCTTTGTTTTTTCTTTTGGTTGGGCATCTGCAGCAGGTGTTTATCCAGTGTCAGCTGTCCTTTGTGGAGGACAGAATCACCAGTGGTGGTGGGATGCTACAGGATAAGAATGGAGGCCCGGTAGCGCTCTTACAACGTGCTTACCATCTTGATCAGTTCGGCCACGCCCCTTGATGCACGTAAATGTTAAAGAGCAGTGGTGATAAAATTAAACCCTGTTGGTCTCTGCAATCAATTTTTGTAGCTTAGGAGGACATTGGAGGAAGGAATATGATTTATTGGTGATTGAACAAAAAGTCTTTTATCCATGATAAAACTGCACCATTGAAACCAATTTCTATAAGTCTTGCAATTAGAATATTGTGATCTATGGTATCCAGGGCTGCCAAGAGGCTCAGGATAACAACAGTCCCTGGACCTTTGGTGTCCATTATTCTTCGTCGATCATCCAGGACTGAAACCAGTCCTACAAAAAAAGTAATTTTTCAATAAGTTTTGTTAGATAGGGATTTAATGATATGGGATGAAATTATTCCATTCTATTATGTTACAAAATGTTCTTTTTAGCAAAAGCTTGATGTCTGCTTCCTTCAGGACTGGTGTATAAAACCAGTTTTCACAAAGCAGTTGAAAATTGGCTGAATCTCATTTGTCAATGATTGTGCCAGCTTCTGCATGCATTTGCCTGGGCATATATCTAGAAGAGAAACTACTGGACGACCCTTTTGCATCGAATCACCCCAGTCAAACTTGACTCAGAAATCGGTTGCAGTTCATCCAAGGTGACAGCAGGGGTTTCAGACGTGACATTAAGTATAGCCGATGAGGTTTCAAGATGATTTCTGCTTTACTATATTTCCTAATGATTAGTTTTAATTGGGCAAAAAATATACGTACATTTTCACTTAACTCAAATTTATAGGATGGTGCAAGACAGAAAGGCTAATTTACTGAACAGTGTGCACAGACTAAATGTCGCACATTAGGAGACCATGTTTGTTGCTATTACACTTCAGAATTACAAAACATACTTTGTTATGTGATTTCTACACTTGGTGGTACTGTTTGGGTAAAGGTTTCACCAAGAGAGAAAGTAGAGCCCTGCAAGAGTGAGATGTTGAGTCCGGGGATGTCTGGAGGGAGATTCAAGAGACCTTGGTATATACTTAGTAGTGACAGCTGTGGGCTTATAGCAGAGCTTTGGCCTGGGGCTCTTTCTTTTACAAGTTAAGCCCTGGGTTGGACAAGTTTGAATTGTTTGGTTTCATCGGGTTTGTGACTAGCAGTCTTTAGAAAGTATGTCAGGAGGGGCTGCTGTTAATTAAAACAGGGCCACCTTAATCAAGTAGCTGTCGGGCCCGCTCCCTAGTCCTTCAACATAGCATGCCCCACAGTTACGTATGCTCAGGGCCAGTGGAATTACGCTTTTCTATGGCCGTGGCTTTCTTTCACCGCATAATTATGATAGCTGCATTTGCCACTTAATCCTTCATCTGCTGCATAATCTGCAGATTTTAACAAAAAATTTGTTTTTAGCTCAAACGTATCAAAAGTTATTAAAAACGTGGTGATGTGTTCGTACCTATTGCAAGATACTTCACAAAGGTTATCTGGGTGTGGATGGATGGGTTGTCGGACGGACTGGTTCCTGCATGTGAAGGCTGAGGGGGGCTGTCTCATCTGTGAGAGGACCATCTGTGTTTGGTTGACTAAATTGTCATATTTTTATTTTCAGCACCTGGTAAAGCCTGACAAGCATTACCTAATTTTTGGGAAATGTTTGGGCGAAGAACAAGAGGCCCCAACCTCCTTTGCTGCTCTTTCACCCCTACAACCCAGCAAACATCAGTGTTAAAGGTAAGGAAACTGATGCTATATTTTTTTACATTGGAGTTAGGGCTATGTATGTGGCACTCTACATGGTGGGTGGGGTGGGTGCACATTTTGAACATTGTACCCTCAGTGGATGGAATTTACTAATAGCCTTAGCCCTGTGCTTTGGGCTATAACGGTTGTTAAAAGCACTATCTATCCCTTGCCTTGTTAAAGGCCCTCAAGCAGTGTCTGTTTCAGTGCCTTCAGCAACCAGTATGGCACACAGAGGCAGCAGGCAGTAAGGCTGTATTTTTAGCAGTCATGTTGTGCAAAGGGGAGCTGTTGGAGATATATTGCGATAATGCACAAGATATGTATTTATACTGAAATTTGATATTATTGCACCAAACCTTATACATTGTACTTCTTTGATTATTGACAGGTTTCTTTAATGTTGGTAAGGTCAGCATCAGCATGAATACAGTAGAACAGCTACTTGCAAGGGCATTCTTTGGACAGAGACTTGAAGAGAAACTAAATATAAAGCAATTAGGACCTGATCACCCCGACCTAAAACTACAACAAATTTCCCAGGACAGAGGGAAGGCTTACAAACGTATATTCTCAAACACCTGGTACACAAAAGTTGATTGGCTTACAGGGTGCGCGTCAAGAAATTCTCTGTTCTGCTTCCCCTGCTTGGTGTTTGGTGGTGACATTCCTTGGACAAAACAAGGAGTAACAGACTTGAAGCATTTGTCTGACAAAATAAAGAGGCATGCACACTCAAGAATCCATATGGAAAACCTGACGAGACTGGGAATGTTGGGAGACACACCGATTGAGCACCACATAAATGACGCATACCGCAAAAATATACAGAAACACAATGAAGCAGTTGATAGGAATAGACACATACTATCAAAAATAATTGATTGCATTTGTTTCTGTGGTGCTTTCGAACTGGCATGGCGAGGCCAGAATGAATCTGAAAGTTCCTCAAATCCTGGAATATTCAGAGGCCTTGTGGATTTAATAGCAAGCATAGACAATGAAATGGAAGCACATTTAGCAAGTGCTACAGTCTTTAAGGGCACCTCTAAAACGATACAAAATGAACTCCTTGAGTGTATGCTAGAAATTATGAGAAGCTATATTGTCCAAGAGGTGCAAAACACAGACTTTGTGGCTACTCAGGCTGATGACACCACTGATGTGGCCACAAAAACACAGTCCGTATTAGTCTTTCGGTACCTTGACAATGACAGTAAAGTTGTGGAGAGGTTCTATGGTTTCACACATTTAAGAGACTCTAGTGCAGAAACCATTACTTCAGCTATACTGCGTGAACTGAACTTGATTTTTCCAGAGCTGCCTCAAAAAAAAATAACTTATCGCACAAAGCTGTGATGGTGCGTCCGTAATGAGTGGACGCCTTGGTGGAGTACAGAAAAGAATTAGAGATATGTACCCTAATGCTCATTATGTGCACTGTTACGCCCACCAACTTAATCTTATTATGCAACAGGCAGTATCAAAGATCTCCGAGACACAAATTTTCTTTTTCGATGTAGGAGGCATTGCAGCATTCTTCTCACGTTCCCCCAAAAGAACGGAAGTACTTCAGGAGATTGTGGCCAAAAGGCTTCCAAGGGGACCCTCAACACGTTGGAACTTTAACATACGTACAATCAACCTAATATATCAACATAGGGAGGAACTTGAGAAATGTTTTGATGCCATAGAAGCCAATGAAGACTTTGATTTCAAAAGTCAGAATGAAGCCCGTGGCTTTACTAGAACACTACAAGACAGAGAGTTTCAGTTCTTTCTGTTTTTATTTCATGAAATAATGCTTTATGTCGACATATTATACAACCAGTTACAATCACGAGTCATAGATACTGTCTCTGTGCAAAGAGATACCAGCATGTTTGTCACCAGCATGAGCAAAGTGAGAGATGGGGTTGACAATTTAGACAGCAAACTGCCAAAGGATTCTACTTTTTCAAACCGCAGGAAAAACATCAGCAGTCTGGTCCGAATTGCAAAGGAGATATGTGACATTATAATTGTGCATGCACAAGAACGTTTTTCTTTCACAAAACATTTGGTGAGTGCCGCATTATTGCAAAGTGAACACTTTGCAAAATATGATCAATCCTTCCCTGAGCAAGCTCTGAATGAGGCTGTGGAAGCTTATCCTATGCTCAACAAAGAGGACCTGAAAACTGAGTTGACTGTACTGTACGGAATGAGTGTATACCGGAAGGCCACTGGTGCCATTTCTTTGCTGGCTTTAATTCAGAAACTTAATATGGAAAAGTCACTTACAGAGACAGTGGCTTTACTAAAAATAGTCATTACCACTCCTATGACAACAGCAGAGTCGGAACGATGTTTTTCCACCTTAAACAGAATTAAGACATTCCTGAGGAACACCATGATTCAGGAAAGACTCAATGCTTTAGCAATGCTCTCTATAGAGATCGACCTAGTTAAAAGAATCCCAGACTTTAACGTTCAAGTTATTTAGAAGTTCGCTGCTATTAAAGACAGACGTTCTGATTTTGTCTACAAAAAGTGAACAATTTGTTAATCCTAACATTTCTTGAACAGTTTGTGGCCATTTTTTGAATGCTGCTCGTTTGTGACCTGCTCAGTTGTTTCTTATCTGCTGTACAGATATTGGAGACACTGAAATTAATGGTGTATAACGTATTATGCCTAAATTCAATCTGTTTAATGTTCACATTATGGTTGGTTGCTCTCAATGAGACGTACAGAGCCTTGTAGGGTGCCCTACTACCTGTTAATGTTTATTGCTTGCTGTCTCAACATGTTCAGTCCAATAAATCACAGTAGCTTGTATTTCCTCAATATACGTAATTTCTAAAGATATCTATAAATAAAGAAATATGTGAGGTACTCAGCATTGTTATTTATCTCAAAGTCTTTAATGAATATCTGTGGTTATATTGATAAGCAGCAACCTACATTATATTATCATACAAAATCTCTATATTGATGTAATTGCTACACTTTCCCAATTGCTTTATTAACATTCTTGCTTTCTGAAATATCCTTGAAAATGCACCATTTGGCCGCTCTTTTTTCAAAATTTCCTCGGGGGGAGAACCCCCCTGAATCCCCCTTGATATGTTCGGCCTCGCTCGCTACGCTCGCTCGCCACAGTGCACCACACGCAACTTTTACGCCCCACCACTTTCAGATGTCACCAGCTGCCACTGAAGGTACTTTGTGTAGCGGCCCGGAATTAGCTTTCCCTCCGGTGCAACGTGGTGAGGCCTAGAGGGGAATAACTCTTACAAAATAACATACTCACACACTACTTGGGATGTAAGGGCCAAGACCACGAGCGGTCATGCGCCGGATTATTTATACCCTTTGGGCGAGCCCGCCATCCGGGGTGCTGTACAGCGACAATGTATGGTTCGTTCAGAATAACTGTGCACAATGACTTCTATGCGGAAGACGCTGCTATTCGATGGAACAGTCCGAATAAATGCTAACGCAACTAAATGTAGGTGTACATTGGCTGCAAAAGAGAAGGCTGCAGGATTTAAAATTCTGCCCAACAACTGGTGTGTGAACAAGAGGAGCTTCAATAAATGGTCATCCATTACTGAGGGACTTTCACATCTATTCAGAAGTTTGGGGTATAGTGTTGCTGTCACTGTACAGTTTGTGAGACACTGAAAAAAGTGAAGAAAATAAGGATGTATCGATAGAGACCTTTAGTGCTAATGACATTGCAGCATTCTTCTGCAGTCGTGCATGTAAAGGACATACTGCCTAGAACCGCTTGTTAATGGCGATTATAGAACCTTGACAGAGATGTCATTAGTGCATGCTGCCTTTGCTCCCCTTTTGTTCAGGAAAAAATATAAAGGCACGTTAAAAACAACGGTGAAAGTCATACAAGTACAGTGGAAGCTGCTGTAGGCAAACCTTCAGTGGCACCAACTCAGAAAGTGCCAAGTCACAAAACCTGATGTTTAGTGATGAAAGGTTATTCCTGGGTTTTCAGTATAATTCTGAATTTTCTGTAATTATGCATGCCCGGTATTCTCTGCAAGTGGTAGATTTCTATGATTGCTGAAACGCATAACTATTTCAGCCTATGAACATGTTCAGCATTTCAATATGTGGGGCGAACGTGTGCCACGTTCCTTAAACTAGAATAATATTTATATTAAAAATATTCATCAAGCTATTGGTGAAAACAATGTCTGATGCATTCTCACTCTTTAATGGCCTCATCTCATTAACAGTAATTCAAGTTGAATAAAGGTTTTTAACACCTTTCAGGTACCTTTCAAGTTCGTGGAAGACATGCTTTTCCATTATCAGACGGCACACACACATATACAAATAATTGATTAATGAGCTTAATTAGTGATTGCCAATTCCCTTCTAAAAGCACTCTCAGACCTATACTTCTTTCAGTTACTTTAATTTGTGTGTGATTAACACCACCGACACCTGGGCCCCATTTGTCTATAGCATTCACTAACATGGATGCTGAAAACCACAATTATCATCAAACTTTTTAGGTAATTTAAATACTCTTAATCCAGAGATTAATATATTCTTAATGTGTGAAGATCATGTGGCCGTATTTAGTAACAATACAACAGGAAAGCGAGCAGGTATAAGGTTAATTACATCTGCTCAAGCGACCCTTCGATACTGGGGAAGGGGGATCACCCCACCTCAGTTTAGGGTCCAGCAGAGTTGCATGAACCTAAGGTGAACGATATGATAGCCTTTTCCTTGCTACTGTCCTGCGTCACCACTATCTTTGACAGACCTGGTGCCACCAGATGCCAGGTGGTACTCCACAGCAATGAAGCCCACAGGTAAAAGCCCTCATGCAAACCGTAGCCCTGAGAAGCCTCCCCAACAACTGAGATACATGGAAACCTACACACATGCCCCTATCTATACATATGTTGTATATTATGCTTAGAGTATGCAAGAATCAGTAAGGGTAAATAGGAGTTAACTGTTGTCGGAATTATCAGAAGTGAAAACTCTTCTGCGAAAAACCCTCGGGAGAAAGAAAGCAAAGGGTAAGTTTTCCGGGGTCCTCTTGGTAGCAACCAGTCCTACCAGAGTCATTGCATTAAAAGGACAAAGCTAAGAAGGTCTCTGCAGTAGGATAAGCCTGACTCTAACATATCTCTTATAGCAGTCAGATTTCCACTGTCCATCTTCCTGATTTCCTCCCATGACTACCCTGTGGCCACTACTTCTGAGATCGTGTCAATTCTCAACAAATGCATCCCATATTGCCTCTGACCCAGCCCACACATTTCCAGTGCCTTTTTTATATATTCTCACTATAACTGGTAGATTGTGATGGCAACATGATTCTCGTGCAGCTGAGGCAGACAAGCCTCCTGTATACACACCTGCTGAAAAGATCTGAAAGTATTTACTGGACACAGGCTTCTCCTGACGGCTATGCTAGCCAAAGCACCCCTACCTGACTGGTAAGTCTTAGATATTGGAGTTTTAAATTCCATTCTGTACTTCTGCAAGCAGCATGAAATTGCATGCAGCACTCTATTGTCTACTTATTTTCTTGGGACTGCTAGCTCTTGGCATCATTGTACATAACAACAAAGGTGTACTGAAACAGCCCCCACTCATATTCACCCATATACACTACCACCAACTTATACATTTATTTTAATTTTATTTTTATTTTACGGAGTCTTATATGGCGCGAACTTGACCCGAAGGTATTGGGTATCAGATCGCTTTACATAGCAGCAATTGCGTTACATGAGGACACATTCATTCTTTTGTTAGGCATGGGGAGATTAAGTGATTTGCCCAGAATCACAGAATGTTCAGCGTCATTGCCGAGACTCAAACCCAGTTCCCCAGATTCGAGGTCGACCGCCCTAGCCGTTAGGCCAACTCCTCTCCCACAAAGGCATCGTAATAGCTGCTCTATTGTCATGTCATTTCTTCACCCCCTGTTCTAAACCATCATTCTCTGTGTCAGATATCCAACAGGCATCTCACCCACCCACCTCAGATTGGTGATTTAGTAGTACTGTGACGCAGAGTGCTGCCCACGACTTGGTTTCACTGGGCCTGTGCCCACTAAAGGAAACCTGCTGTGGTATCCTCAGACAACCAATGTCCCTTTCTATCTGATTTACTCATACCAGTTCCTGGGCTCACTAATGGCCATCTCATACTTCCACACAATCTGCCAAATGAGTGATTGGACATCCATCTATGTTAGAAATGGGGGTCTCTAGTTGGCAAGGGTTTGCACCTTTGTCCAAGTAGGGACCCTTCTTCCTAGTAACGGTAAGGGAGTTACACTCCTAAAATAACCCCTGCTCACCCCCTTGGTAGCTTGGCACGAGCAGTCAGGCCTATCTCAGAAGCAGTGTATAAAGCATTTGCACATAACCAACAGTAATTCAGTGAAAACACTACAAATGCACACCACACCAGTTTAGAAAAATATCCAATATTTTTATATATCCAAAACAAGACCAAAACAATAAAAATCCAACATACAGTACTTTAAAAATATATATACTTTGCAAGACATCCTTAAAATTGCAGAAATACCTTAAAAACACAGTTCGTACGAGTCGGTAGCTCCGTCCGGGGATGCCGTGATGCTGAAAACAACAGAGTGTAACAGTTCAAGCTGACCTCGTCGGTACGGGCCAGCAAAAGCGTGGACAGACTCGGTAACAGTACCTTTCTCGTTGCGGCTGGCACGTTGGTGCGAGATGGTCGTGGCAACTTTTGCGGTTGCATGGCAAAATGGAATCGGTGCAGGGTGCGGTGCCCTCACGATGCGGTGCAGCAGCTCGGTGACGATCGTCCAGACGGCATCGGTGAGACCAAGACTTACGGTGCAGGGTGAGGCGGTGCTCAATGCGGTGCTGGCAGGTTGCGGTGCAAGCGACAGAGCCGGTTAGCGGGAGCTGGCGTAGGTCCAGCCAGACTGCTCTGGGGGACGAGGCAGTGCATCGTGAAACTTACGAGCGATGCCCCCAGCCACGATGTGGTCACAGGTGTCGAAGTCAGCAGCAGCGACGGCGTCGGTGAGACCAGGTTGGCGAAGTGAGGCTAGGCGGTGCGGAGTGCGGTGCCCACAGGTCATGGCGCAAGCAGCGGCTCTGTGGCTGCGGCGGCGGCAGTCGTCGTCGTCGTCGGTGAGATCAGGGTTGCGGTGCAAGATGTGGATGGTGCCTTCTGCGGTACCGTCAGGACACGGAGCCAGCGACGGAGTCAGTGACAGAGTCGGTTGCTTTTCTCTTCTATGTGGCAACTGAAACAGCGGTTCCAGAAGCGGTACTCAGAGGTGGGTGAAGTCTTTGCAGTCCCTGAGACTGCAGAACAGGAGGCAAGCTCTATTTTAAGCCCTTGGAGATACTCAGCACAAGTAAAGAAAGTTCAGTCCAGTCCTTTCACTGCCCAAGGCAGAAGCAGCAACTGCAGGCCAACCCAACAAAGCAACAACACAGCAAAGGGGCAGTACTTCTCCTGGCAGCTCTTCCAGCTCTTCTTCTTGGCAGGTTCCTTGATTCCAGCGAGTTCTAAACTGTTGGGGTCTGGGCCCCAATATTTATACTCAAAATCCCTTTGTTCTCTCAGGTAGAGAGTGTCTGTGCTTGGTCCAAACCAGTTCTGTCCTCTCTGGCCTAGATTCCTGGCAGGAGGTGGAGAAAGCATTGTGGAAGGCAGACCAGGCCCATTCAGATGAAAATAAATCTCCTTCCCCTACTCTAAAAGCAGCCCAGGTCTATTCAGCCCAGCCCTGACTCATCCAGACTCTCTGGAGCCACTGCACATCCCCAGCCTCTGTCACTCCAAAGCCAGACAGTCAATACACATTCTAGCAGAGGCACACTGGATGGCTAAGCAAGAAAATACCTACTTTCTAAAAGTGGTATTTTCAAACACAGAATGTAAAAATCACCCTCACTAAAAGATGCATTTTAACATTCTGAGTTCAGGCATACTAAACTTTATTTTCCTACCTTGTTCCCAGGGGTAGTTATGTTTATAAGATGTTATAAGCAAACTCCCTATTCTATCCTATGGGAATAGGTAGGCTTGCAATAGTGAAAAACGAAATTGGCAGTATTTCACTATCAGGACATGCCACACACACAGGGCAGGTCCTACCTTTCACACACACTGCACCCTGGCCACAGGGATACCTTGGGCCTACCGTAGGGGTGACTAACAAGAAGAGGGAAGGTTGGGGCTTGGCAAGTGGGTGCACTTGTCGACATGGCAGTTACAAACTGCGCGCAGACTCTGCAGTGGCAGGTCTGAGTTACCTTTACCTGGCTACTTCTGTGGGTGGCACAATCAGTGCTGCAGGCCCACTAGTAGAATTTGATTTACAGGCCCTGGCACTCTCAGTGCACTGTACTAGGGACTTACCAGTAAATCAAATAGGCCAATCATGGAAACACCAATCCATAATACGATTTACAACAGGAGCACCTGCACTTTAACACTGAACAGCAGTGAGAAAGTGTGGAGAGACACTAAACCAGCAAAAACAGAGTCAAAACCGGGAGGTCAGAAAGCAAAAAGACAGGGAAACACGCCAAAAGATGCCAAGTCTAACAATCTATCTGAAACTGGGCGCCCAAATTTCGAAAGTGTGTGTAGGAATGGTGGCATGTTCTCCTCTGCTCCAGGGACCTCCATTGTCCTAAAACAAAAACTTGCATCAGCAACCTCATTCTTCATTCAGTGAACAAATTTTGTGGTAAAACAAATGCTTCTTCTTAGACATTCCAATATCCGCGCACTTAGTCCTCAATATGTACAGGCAGTTTGCCAAAGGCTTGTTTACCTATGCAATTGACTAGCTGTTGTTGACTACTGCAACAGTATACAGTACTACCTTTGCATTATTCACCTGGTGCTCTGGGCACATGAACACCGTGTTGAACTCTGACGGAAACATTTCCCACACTGTTGTACATGGCCCTTTTTAGGGCAAATTACCCCACGTGGGGCTTCCCCTGCCTTGGAGTTTGGCTCTTCCCATGGCCTACTTTTGGTGTTTTGCTGACTCTCTTCTGTGAACTCCAGGTACTGGGCACGTTCCCTCTGTAAATACAGTGTGAAAGTACGCGCGCCCTTCCTACCCATGTTGGGAAAGTGTACTGACTCAATGTTCTGAAACATGGGCTGGTCTGTCATCACAGACCGTTGTGTGTGCGCATTGGTATCTATCATGATTAAACTCATGATCAACCTGCCATTGCAGGCCGCTGTATGTGCGCACCCGCACCGATGATGCCCATGACTGCACGTGTAGCCTGCCATCTTAGGCTTGTGCGTGCGCATTGACACCCATTTAGTTAAACCCATGTCCAGTCTGCTGTTGCAGACTTGGGCTGGCACATTTGCACCCTGGGTGCTGAGGACTATGTGTCCAACCTGCCATTGCAGGTCGGGGTGCACACTAGCGCACATGAGCACAGGTAGTGAGGAATACCTGGTTGTGTGTTTTCACTAACTATGAGGCTTGCTCTTTCTATAGGTTAACAGGGGGAAGTAGTTGACATTACTTCGGTGTGCAGTAGAGGATTGCAGTTGAGCAACCTCATGATGTTTCCTATCAATGGATTTGCCCTGCCAAACCCTTTCCATCGGTAAAGGGGGTTTGGCATAACTCGCTTAGAAATGCCACTTATAGAATATGGACATTTCTTTGCTCTAAGAGTCTTGTGTGCCGTGGTGCCTGCCTCAGATGGACACCAGAGGTCGGGGGAGCACATCTGTACATTCCCCAGGGACAGCTAAAAACCATTGGCATATCCGTAGAATGACAGACCTCTGCCAGTTGAGGGCCGGATGGGATAGATGGGAGTGAAAGGTTTTTACACTTAACCTCTAGGGGCCGGATCATGGCCCCACTAAAGATTCAGATCTGCCCTAGAAGGAGACCACGTGCTGTTTCTGAATAGTGTCTGGCCTGGGCTAAAGACCTGCTGAAGTGTGGCGCCCTGTAATATGCTCTCCAAGGGCCCATCGGTGGGCCTCCTGTTCTCCCGGCGATCTCAGGGACATCAAAGATCTCCTGTGAAGGACCTACACCATCTATCTGTGACATCTAGAGAGCAGTGCCCTCTCAAGTACCCACATCATCTACTGAATCCCAACTGGTAGTGAGGTGTGAGTGTGGAAATAAAACTTGTGCCTGGAGACCGGATTGTCTAGTGCAGAGCCCAAGAAATCTTGCTCGCATCTAAGGCGTGAGGTTCCTGTACCTCAGTGACCCTGACACTCATAAGTGTCTTGTTGGTGGTGAGCTGATCCACCGGTTGCGGGACCCCACGTGGCCCGTTTAATTAATTGTGCTGCATCTCTCTTGCGCAACACGCTGACTACATGCTCATTGCATGTGGTGTATGATTTACAGGATGCGACCCTTGGAGGTGGGGGTGTACATGTAGAGGTGCCTAATTCTCCCTTATGTGGCTCTGCTGAACATGTGCCTGTATGTGTGACTGGACTGGTCTGGTGTAACCTGTATCGTCGTGCACCGGACGTTGTGCCTCACTTCCAGGGAGGTACGTAATTTGCAATTCTTCACTGTGTGTGACCAGAATTGCCTGGTGCAACCCATCTCAACGTGCACCGGTCATTGTGCCTCATTTCCAGGGAGGTAGGGAATTTACAACCCTTCATGTTTGAGACCTGAAGTCTCTGGTGTGACCCATACCAACGCGTGCCAGACACTGTGTTCAGATTGCCTGGGCAAGAACCTGATCAACATGTATATGTCGGGATGCCTCCTCCTACCGAGAGGTTCCCCCGTGTTACTCCCCATTCATCGGTTGTTCCCCTTTTGGTCTTCATCGCAGTGGACCAACTGCCCTCTCCACACCTGGCCCTCCTGAAG
Organism: Calotriton arnoldi; assembly: GCA_963921515.1. NCBI lineage: Eukaryota > Metazoa > Chordata > Amphibia > Caudata > Salamandridae > Calotriton > Calotriton arnoldi. The sequence continues at coordinate 27,497 of CAWUFW010016909.1, forward strand.
ACATCTTGGCACCAGGTAGTAGTGAGAAAGATTGACTGGGTTGAGCGAACGTTTCCTAGACAGTTCGGAAGTGGGTCAAGAGACCGCATGACTCCATTGTATTTTGAGACCTGTGGGTGAACTTCCCGAATGGCTGCTTAACATCTGCTTTTTTTTATGTATTCCTCCTAATTAAAACTTGCTACATATCCCCATCTGCTTTCCGAGGACCCAGAATAAGTGTGACTTTGGCCGCATGCGGCCTAGTACCCGGGAGGAGTGGCTGGTTATCTTCCATCCAGGGGTATATGACAATCGGGGTGAACTAGAGGGTCGAGGGAGGCAAGGGCCATAAAGTCTGCAGGGTGTTATCCATTGACCTGCTGGGTACCAGTGGCACCGCATTAGGGTGCTGAGTGTTTATGTGTGAGATAGTGTTCTGAATGGACTGGGCTGGCACCTGTTGCACCGTGTAGCGGTGCGGAGTGAGTGTGTGTGAGTGGGAGTGATCATCTGCGGACCACCTGTGACTCACGACACTGGCCAGCGGTGCCACTTAATACGTTGATTTCAGGCCAAAAGCACAATAAATTTGGCATTGGGTTTACCCGCGTCGCTCCAGCCTGCGGTGCTGCTAAAAGTGTTCTACTTTCATATATGTACATATCTTTGATATTGTTGTGATTCTGGGTGAATCCTACAACTGTGTGTGATTGTATTATCAGAATTGCTAGGGTTGGCCTGGGGTGGACAGCGTGCCGCACCGCATAAGAGTGCTCTCTCTCTGTGAGGGGGGGATTAGATTAGGAATTGTTACAGTGTGCATACTATGGATATCATAACAATACGAGTGGGCCTAGTACTGCTAGTAATATTTCCAAATGTGTTTTATGCCCAGAAGTATATGATGTTCATCCAAAATGATTTAATATGTGTGTTGAATATAAACGTTATTTACATGCATTCTGTCGGAAGTCTCTATTGTGACGCTCAGTGTATTTATTGTGAGTGACTGCTGTGCCTTTGCTTTAAACGTTGCCTCTGAGATAAGCCTGGCTGCTCAGTGCCAAGGTACCCAAGGGTGAGCACAGGTTATACAGCCAGTGTAATCACCCGCCCTTGAAGGGACATGGAAGGTTGTTCCTGGATAGGGGCATCCCTACAGCGAACCAGAAAGAGCTGGTTCCAACACACACCTTCAGGTACTCCATCATCCCTTCATGGGCATGGTGTAGTGTTTTTTCATGCTAAGTTCATTGTGGCTTTATACACTTGCCTGGAAATAGCCTCTGCATCCGAATGGATTGAATAAAAAATTCAGCTGCCCTACCAATGTATGAAACTGCCTCAGCATCACCTTTGGGTGACCTAATCTGTCTGTCATCTATTGGAAAGATCCTGCGATCCCCTCACATTCATCTATCCCTGCCCTGCCCTCCCCATGAAGATGAACTTATCCAAGTAACGCACTATTCTTCCACAACTGCTCTCTAGTTTGTAGCACAATTCCAAGAACTTGCTGATGCATCTGAAGTGTGCACAAGACACTGCACAACCCTTTGGCAGGCACCAGTTATAGTAGAATTTGTCCTGAACCTCAAAACCCAGAAGTGTGAATGTAATAGTATTCACCTATGGCAGCCTGAATGCTGATTTTATTTACATCTTTACCAGCTTTGTACTCAGATAGTGCTCCTTCACGAACTCCAATGTTGCCTCAAAAGAGGCATGGTTCAACTGACAATCCTCCAAGTTTAAGTAGTCATTCCCCAAGCCCTTTGGAGGATAAAACAAGTTGTGAACCATCCTGTACTCCTCTTTCTTCTTTTTTGGTGCAACTCCAATGGAGAGACCCTAAAGATCAGAAAGGGTGGGGTTTCAAATAGACCCACCACCATCCCACCTAAGGCATATTTCCTGGTCGACCTTGCTCTGCAGCATTAGGGTGCTCCAAATTGTCAATGACCTTGCCCAAACCGACTCTGTGGATCCTTTTAGGAGATATCCAATACCCAGCTTAAAAACCTACCATGAATCGGCCTTGTCCCATGCCTCACCCCTGACTCCTACATATTCCACCACCAGACTACAGAGGACAGAGGGGAAAACAAACTTTCAGGCCTTTTAAGATTTAAAGGTCAGATGGAAAGTCTTAGGTGATGCTTGGCTGGCCGTTGAAGATCCAGGTGGGTCAGAAAAGAGTCTGTCTGAGCCTGTGCTGGTGCGTGTCCAGTTTTCTGAGGCCCCCTTTCTCAGTGCACACATTCTCTGCTGTGTAACCAACTAGTTGTATAAAATAACATTTTATATACAGCCAAAAAAACAGAATTACTCCTTTTCATTTTAGTATATTATGGTACATTAGTGTCTCCAGAGGAGAAATTAGCATGGCGTGCCTGCTGCAGAGAATGTTGCAACCCATAGGTCACAGGTTTAAGCTCCAGCAGGATGGGTGTAAAACTATGAACTGTGGAAATCACAGGGCTAGTAATAGCATTACTGATCACTATTTCTAACAAATTCAAAATGATTTTGGTGAATAACTGGTGGAAATAGGTTTCGAGATAATAGGAAGTGTGCAGTAGTGCAGTATCAGCACTATACCTCCAGTAAGTCCTACCGTGGCTCCACACTAGTTACTAGACATGTCTGAAGTGCTCTTGACTTTAAAACATATCTGGTAGTCCTAAACCCAAACACGAATCCCCTTCCTAAGATTCATAATAAAGTTCAAAATGGGTTCCCAAATCATGTTCTAGAACTTCTAATAATGTTTAATGTTATTATATGCCACATGTCACCTATTGAGAATTAATTACTACCAGTATTCAAGTATCAGTAAGCTCATGTGCCTCTCCAGGGATCACTTTATCGCAATTATTTTGTTAAATGAGTCAGCAGTATAAGTAACTATGTATTATTTTATTTAATACATCTTCAGGTCTTTGCAAGAAGTTGACGCTTCGACCCTATTAGTCAAAATTGGACAGCGTCATCACCAGGACAAAGAGGTGGAGCCGCTTGATGAATGCCACCAATAAAAATAGATGAACCCACACCAGCAAATATTGCACAATTAGTAAACAGCCGCGCAAGACTAACCACAAAAACAATAGGTACTGTGTGAAAATATTAACAAAAAATGCTTATGACAAACATTGGCAAAACCAAAAGATCTGAATTTGAAATGTAAAATACTTAGATTTTATTTAGGCGACTGCAAACCAAATAGCCTCAGTTGCCAGTGGATTGGAATGAGAAAGTGTGACTGATGGTGGGTATTACAAAAGAAGGATGTTAGACTTGTCAGCTTTACGGTGGTCTTCCATCACACTTTATGCCTTCCTCCTCCATTTCTTACTGATCTTGTTTTTCCTGGCCTTGGTACTCTGTGCACTTTACCATGGCTAACTAGTGCTAAAGTGAATGTGCTCACTTCTAACACATGGTAACATTGGCTTATCCCCAATTTGCATATTTAATTTACTTATAAGTACCTAGTAAAGTGGTACTATATGTACACAGGTTTTGTAAATTAAATACCGCTAATAGGCCTGCAGCACTTATTGGGCCACTTCCTTAAGTAGCCCTTTAAAAGTGTCTCAGTCCGGCCATTGTAGCCTGTGTGTGCAGTTTTAAACTGCCATTTTCACTTGACAAGGAAACATTTTGCCAGGTCCAAACCTTCCTTTTTACATACATTTAGTCACCCCTAGGGTAAGCCCTAGATAGCTCACACGGCTGGGCGCAGTGTATTTAAATTATTGGACATGTACTTTTAAGCTTTACATATCTTGGTAGTGAAAAATTCAAATGTGCTTTTCACCACTGCAAGGCCTACCTCTCCCATGAGATAACATTGGAGTTACATTATTACATTTATTAAGCTGTAACTTCCAAATGGGAACAGATCACCAGTTCATGTTTGGTGTCTTTGGAATTCTAGTGAAAAATCCTCTTGTGGTGAAGTCAGATTTTAAAATACAATTTTGAAGGTGCCATTTTTAGAAAGTCGGCATTGTCCTACCGAAGCCATTTATCCTCTCTTGTTGTGAAGTCAGATTTTAAATTACAATTTTGAAAATGTCACATTTAGAACGTTGCCATTTTCCTACCTGAGCCATTTAGTGCTTGTAGCCTTGCTCTGGGTCACATGACTGGGTTTTGCTGACAGTTGGGCTTTGTGCCTCCTAGACAGCCACACACAATAGGGAACTTAGGTGTGCCTGGATGGGCCATCACTGGCAGGACGAGAGGGTGGTGCCAGGCATAGCCCTAACACTTGAAATGTTTGTGTCCTGCCTCCACCCAAAGGGCTGCAACCCCCCCCCCCCATAGTTACACTGGAGCCAGGGCAGGGAAGGTAGGAAGCCTATGGACTTCAAAGGGAAACTTCTAAAAGCTTCTCTCACTACAAAGCAGAACTGGGTATAAATATTGGACCTCAGACACCAAATCTTCAGCCCACTTCTGGACCTGTGGATACTTTGCCAAGAAGAAGGACTGTTGTGCTGCTGAAATGACTGCCACTCTGATGGACTGCTGCCCTGTTGGACTAATTCCTTGCTGGACTGCTGCCTTGCGGTGCTGACCTGATGCCTGCTGCCCTCTTGCTTGGGTGAGAAAGACTGGACCTGCATCAGCTGAAACCAGGACCTCAGAGTGACTCCAAGGGCTATCTGGTTCGCCTCCTGACTAGAGACTCAGAGACAGAAGGCTCCAACAACCTTGAACCCAGCATTTGGACTCTGCCATCAGTGAGTCCTACCCTGCTGAGTGCTGTCTCCCCAGTCCTGGACACTTGGACCTGAAAGTGCTCTGCCAGCCCACCTGTGGACCCAGCAGAACTGAAGCATCTCAACTGCTACGCGGTGCAATTCTGAGCAGAACTGACGCATCGCCACTGCTGTGAGGGTTCTACCTGCATAAATACTCCGCATCGACCTTGCAGCCCACCTCAGAACCACCGTCTGTGAGAAGCTTTCTTGATGCAGGCCCTTGCATTGCGAATCTTTCATTGATGGCATCCTCGATGAAGACACAAGTTCTCACTTCACAGCTCCTTGGAACTGACACATCGCCTTGACTGCTCGATGCAGATTCCTCTACGCTGTACTTCGTACCACAAGCCCTCGAAGGGATCCTTGACAGCCATGCGGGACCTTGCATCACAGCTCCACAGCTCCTTGGAACAGATGCATCGTCTCAGCTGTGAAACACCTCTTTGACGCAGGACTCCACGCGTACTTCGCAGACAGGATTTAAAGTACTCTGTTCAGTGGGCCTAATTGGGTCCTTGTAGCTGGCCTGTGCTCCATCGACTTTTTGAAGTGTTGCACAAATACTTTACACATTCCCTCTGACTTAAGCCTGACTGCACTGTGCCAAGCTACCCGATGGTTGAGCACAGCTTAATTTAGGGTTTGCTTGGGACTTCACCCTGATGAGGTTTGTGGTTCGTGATTGAGTAGGTTTCACCCCCCTCAACCAGTAACTTAATTTCTTATACTGGAGTACAGAGAGGAAGAAACAACAAAAGAAATAACTAAAGAAAGAAAAAGATTGATTTAGATACTGGGAGTACAAGAGACTGTTAGAGACCTGGTGATAAGAGGGATAAGCAACAGAGGGGCATGAGAGACAAGAGGTGAAATGCTGGTGGGTTATTGCATACAGTCTGCACAGATTTCCTAAAAACAGAATTGTTTAAAGAGCACACATGACCCCAAAGAGCAACCGCTGAGCTATAGCGTTAGTTTTCTGAAAGGAATCCTGGCATTTGTTCACTAACTAGAGCTGTGCTCTGTAGGTGCACATTGTAAAGATTGTTTGCATTATGTTTGAAGTTGGGGGTTTCAGAGAACAATATTTTGCAATCTTGTACTGTGCAGTGCACCAGACAAAGAAAACATATTCTGAGTTTGAGAGAAGGAATTCAGTCATAACAATACCGCTAATGTACAGATATAACAGGCACCTGCGGTTTGGGCAATCTGAAGGGGCAGGCAGGTAGGTAGGCAAGTAGTAGCCAGGGGCGGCTCCTCCATGTGGGCGGAGGAGTGTCGCCCCACTGCTTTCTCGCAGTGCGAGAAGCAGAAACATAAAATGGTATTATGAATACCATTTTATGTTTCTGCTTCTCGCACTGCTAGAAAGCAGAAGGGTTTGGTTGGGGGCAGGCCGGTGGGTGGTCCTGCTCTAGGGCAGGGGAGAAGTCGCTTGCCCACTGTTGTGGGCACTGACTGTTTGGTCGGCCCTCTGGGGCCGACCAAACCAGTCATGCGCACTCTGCCTTTTCTGCATGCATGCAGCCTACATGGAGAAAATGGCCTCCCCATAGACGCCTGGCTGGTCGGCGTCCCGACCAATCACAATGCTGCCATTGAAGCATTGTGATTGACTTAGGGGAGGGGAGGGAGGCTTCTTGGGACGGCAAAGGTAAGTTAACTTAAAAAAAAAATGTTTATTCTAAATTAAACCAGCCCCCCTCCCCGTGCAACCTCCCGCCCCCCCACCCGCGTGTCATGCCGGCAGCGACTGGTAGTAGCCAGAGAGCTGCAAGGCCTGGCCCCAAACCAGCACTGGCAATGTCGATAGGTTTTGCCTCTGGGGGCTTTTGGCTTTGCTAATGGTTTTTAGCAATGTGGTGCAGCATGGCTAAAGAAGGATTAAATACATAAATAAAATAGAAAATTAAAAAAAGAGAATATGGTGCTGCCTTTCACATCATTTTAAAGCCGTGTGCCTACAAAATGACGTGAATGATTTTATCATTATTTACCAATTCAAGATAAATCAGTAAATAAAAAGAAACAAGCATTTGCAATGCAATAGGTTTTGAATTTTAGGAGTTGGAACTATTAACGTAAATGGGAATATTTTCTATTTATTTTTTTGTTTGCAGTGGAGTGATTATTTTTTTTAAAAAGGGCACTCTATACCATAAGATAAGCTTTCATAGCAATTGTACAGTAAAGCTATGGCTATTCAGAGGCACTATGCCTGTGAGGCAACTGCTGAGATAGCATGTGTTATCAGGGTCAAGACAGGCATAAAACGACATATATCACTAGTACTGCACATATGAAACAACTACTGCCAGGGCACCCATTGTCCTGATAGTGCAATAACCAACACAATATGAATAAAAGAGGGCAGCAATTGCTTAGGTCATGTAGTGCCTCAGATTATGAAACAAACCGATACATGAATCACATTGGCACCCATAAGCCATCCCAGATGCAACAGCACACAAATTGCCATAAATGATTATCGGGCGCTAGGGTATCTGCGCGCCTTTTAGGTTGCATACGGCAGATGTTTTTGCTCTGGGCCCCAGAGAGTGATTAGCTCTGGGGCCTATGGTGCCGAGCGCAGGAGGCGCAGTATCCGTGTTAGACTCTTTACGGCAGTACCCTAGTGTGGGACTCCGGCACCCACCAAGTGTTGTAGGGCAGCTATTAGAGAATCTTCTAAAAGGTGAAATGGGGGCCTCCTTCAAGGTCTCACCCCACGTCCAGAATCCTGAACAATCGGGGTTAAGGGCCGGCGCTCGCACTCCTCTTACAACACGGTGCAGCTGCCCGTGGCTAATACTCCTCTGGGGAGTGACGAAGCAGTGGTCTTCCTTTTTTAGATCGAGCCTAGCGCAGTGCGCATGTGCTGCCCTAAGAGATGACCTTTTGGAATCGGTCTGCACTTTTCAAGCACTTGTGCTTGTGGCGGCATCCACCTTGCGGGAGTGAGCAGCGGCGCGCAGGGGCCATCTGTTTCCAATTAGCGTGGCCGCGCGCGCGTCTGCACTTTTCAAGCACTCGTGCTTCTGTTAGCTGATGACTTCCTGTGATCAGGCTGGTTACTTCAATAGCCTTGGCTTGGAAGCAAAAGCGCTCCTCAGACAGCATTATTTTTTTTTTAAAACACACACGGCATTCACGTTTTATTTTTGGGGTGAGAAACACACTGGTTACTTTGCCTTGGCTCTGAAACAAATGTGCTCCGCTGACAGAATTATTTACTCATTTTTAAAGGAAATAACAAAAACTCAGACATTCCCAGGGATGCTGGTAAAGCTGTGACTGCTGCAGCTTACTGCAGGGAATGTTTGTGCCTTCCCAAAAGTCGTACACTGGCGCTTGTGCGTAAGAGTAAGTTTACATGTGTAAATGTGCATGTGAATCGGGCCCTCTGCAAATGTCACTGTGTGGTCCATAGCACAGGCCTTCCTTTTATCCAGTTTCTGATTAATTAATACATTACACCCAGATAGCGCCTTGTGAACTTCTACAGCTTTGCTTTCTTTGCTCATGAGTGGGCTTGGTTCACACTCGCTGCTCACATCTGCTGTGATCTACAAGCGGATGCGCTAGTATAGCTGGCACAGCGTCCGTCCTTTAAAGTTTGGTAAAATCTGTACGATCAAGTTAAGAAATAGCAGTGCCTGCTACTTACAGTGCTTAGAACCAGCAGAAATGAACTGTGAAGCGCTATTTAAAAAATGAAATATTACATAAATGCAATGCTTTCCAAGCAGGAATGAGGAATCCATGTACGGACGGAGTTTTCCACAGCCCAGCGCCCCAGCCTCCTAGCTGTTTAAACATTTAAACGTCTCACCTGAGACAGCGCTTGCGAGGCATTTTATTTACATGAAGGCGCTTAGAGGCGTCCATCGCGTGGCTTCATCGTCACTGTCATTTGCTGACTTCTCATTTGTTGGCGCGAGGGTTCACGTGCTCTTCTGTGTTAGCTCCGCCCCTGGAGTAGGGCCAAACCGCGCCCTTCCGCTGTGTGTTTGTTGCCCTCTTGTCATTGGCTTTAGTGCCTCCGCACTGTGCCCGCACCGCTGTGCTTCTAGCCCCCCTCACATAACATCCCTCGCTCTCGTGCATCTGTTCCCCCTCACAGCATGGTTTGTAATTGGTGCTTTTGTACAAAAACAAGCATTGGCATAGCCAATAGGTCTCGCCTTTGGGACCTTATAAGTGTTTAGCCATGCAGCAGTTGATGTTGTTGCACCAAGGATATTGTGCTGCATAACTAAATACTTATAAGGTCCCAAAAGCGAGACCTATTGGCTATGCCAATGCTTGTTTGGCATTTGGGAACAGCTGTCCCTCTCAGCACAGAGTGGGAATCCTATCGGGATCTGCACGTGGCCTCGGCGAAGCGGTCGTCAAGACTGCTGCACAGAGAACTTAAAGCGCAGCGCCCACTCAATTTAATATGCAGGCCCGCTACACTTGATGTTAGAGCCCGGCGCCCAGTTACATCATTATTTATTATTTTTTTTAAATCATCCAATCCGGGCCTCCTTGTGCTTTGTTTGGGCACGGCGCCCGCTTAATTTAATATGCACAGGCTTCATATTGTAATGAGATGGACACAGTACTGAAGTAAGCAGTAAGCAACCTTCGAACTCATCTACAGCAACAAATGTTAAAGGGCACTGCATGCTAGTTCCTATGGCGGCCTGTGAAGCGGGCACCATGACGATCGAAATACAAACACGAAAGTGGTAGCCCATGAAGCGGCCGCTATGATGATATAAATATGAAAGCAGCGGCCCGGGAAGCAGCTGTTATGATGATATAAATATGAAAGCGGCAGCCTTTGAAGCGGCCGCCATGATGACAAAAATATAAACATGAAAGCGGCAGCCAGTGAAACTTTAACTGTATGAAGCTGTTTCCTGTGCGTTGTTCCTTAGGGCATCCTCCAACATCCTGAGGAGTGTTCTTGTGGCTGTAAACAGTGTGCAGCATGCCTGGCAATGCAGAGTGAGCGGGGGCAATACCGGGCCCTGCTAACAGTGGAGGCCGCAGTGTGAGCCTCATAACTCAGCTGGTGCCTGCACCCTTTTTAGGTCTCGCCTAGCGTTGCAGCACGAATGTGCTGCCATCGCTTTGCGAGGCATGCAGTATACACTATAGGTGAGGGAAGCCCCGCCCACTCCCTCGCCCACTTTTTCATTGGCTTGTGGCTTTGTCCTTTTTAAATGCTGCCTTCCGATTGGTTTAGAGGCTGCTAGTCCCGCCTTATGACAGCCATGTCTCCTTCCATGGCTATTGGCCCCTTTACTGTGTGTTTTCTGAGGACTACTTTGTTCGAGTGCCACCCCTCCCACTGCCCCTGCCTTCTCTCCCGACCCCCACTCCCGTTGCATGGCTAGCGCGTGCCCGTTTTAGAATCACGGGCTTTACGTACTGCTCATATAACAGCTGCTGAGTTTCAGAGAGAACGCGCAGCCGTGCGCCACGCTGGATTCCCTACTATTCAATAAACGTGATACACAAGGTCCAGGATGATCAGCCTTGATCGTTATCGTTACTGTAGGAGACAAACGGGCAACATAAATATAGTTTGTATTCACACGCATAGCACAAATCAAGCGACATTCGTATACTTAACGTAAACTTAATTTAGACGTTAACATAAGCAATTTTTTCTTCAGATTAAAGTGAAATTTAAACTTTTTAATACTTAAAACTGTATTGTTTAATAGACTGCAAAGATTGCACGTGTTTAGATATATTCCCACGAACAATTAGCAGTTCCAATATGGCTGCATATTTCGGCGGATAACTGCACTTCCCTAAAGTACCTTTGTCACGCTCCTAACCATTCGGGCACAGGAGGGCTAAGGGTAGGCGGTGCCTGTTTGTCCTGGAGTAGAGTTCGAGAGGCGGGGCGCGTTAGGCTTTCCTGCTGTCAGTACGGCATGCTAGTCCTCGCGGTGGCAACATCGTCGGTAGGCTTCACTTCGCTAAATGCTCATTTATTTATTTTATTTTATGCGTTTTTATAAAGCGCGGACTTTACCCGAAGGTGTCAGAGCGTTTCTGACTTGGCTATTTTCCGCTGGTCACCAGTTCATACCCCAAGCTTGGTCGGCTTAGTTTGCAATCCTTCCGGAGTAAGTTATTGAGTGCTATTAAATAGGATAATAATAACGTACGTTTAATTAGAAACGGCAGGAGTGCGGTATCAAGCTCTACATAAAACCATCTTACCATGCAAGGGGTTTTCATAAAAGCCGTTCAAAATTGAATGGCATGGCATTTATGTGGCATAGGCTGCCTGAGGTTCTAGGGGTCCCCAGTGGGTTGTCTACGTGGGTCTGCACTCAGTCAAGCCCATACAAAGTTGTCCATACATTGTGGGTTGTCTAACCATCGTGGTTTTGTTGCATACCCTTTCTGTACGTTACCTTTTAAATTAATTATAGGGCAATTTTTTTACATCCCAATGTTTCATCACCGAACCTATATTGAGCACATACTGTGCTTTTGAATTCCAGTGTTAACGTTTTCAAATGAACTCCTCGGGAATCATGTATACTGGCGTCGTACTTGTGTACTAAATAATAGATTTGCATGAGGTTATTATTCAATTTGGGCAACGTAACAAAGGAGGTACAAACGCATGGCAAATGTTCCTCTACTAATATGTTCTTTTCAGCGAAGCCACTTCTGCGTTTGTATTTAGAAGCGAGTTTCATGCAGTGGAACCGGAGGAGGCGTCCTTACTGCTTGGTGTGTTTTTTTTCGTAATGTTTGAGAAGTATTACATAATGATAAGACTGGATTCCGACAGAAAGATGATGCCATGAAGTTAAACATGTAAGCATACCATTAAACAGTACGGGCCTAGATGCAGTTATATTTATTTAAAGCAATCGACATGTAGCGGATGGCCAAGGTACATTTTGGGTTCCATTTTCTTCATCAGTCAACATCCGTTTGGTGCACACTATGCACCATGAGATTGGTGGGTCTGTTTTTTTTTTTAACTCGAGTGTCGTCTTTATTATCTCTGCAATGGTTTGACAGGTCACATTTTCTTATGTATATTGTCGTTACGGCAGAGGAACTAGCCCCAGTATGATCACGGTTGTATATGTCTTCCTTCAGCTCATGGTGCGATTGCTGCATGGGGCGTTTTGTGAATTATTGATGAACAGATCCGTTTTCAAAACGTGTTTTGTTTCCGTATTCGTAGCTCAAGGGGTTTCCTACTGATATTTGAAATTAAAAACGGTTTAATGTTAATTACTGGTATGTGAGAGCAAGAATAAAAGCGTTGTTATTCCTTTGTGTGCTTTAGTGATTTGGTTGTTTTAAAGTACATTTATTAAACATGCCTCACAATCTCAAGTTTGCTGCTACTAGCTTGCCTTAAATAATAGGCCGTCTTGGAAGTGGATCAGTCAATGTTGAAAATATATCCCCATAAGCCTATTTTTGGATACTGATGTGATTGATACCTATCAACATTATAAAACAATCAGGGGCATATTTACAAGGGCTTTATCTCCGCTTTTTGGCTTAAAAAGCCAAAAAGCGGAGATAAAACTATCGCCCTATTTACAAGAGGGTGCTAACATGCATAATCGCATGTTAGCACCCTTTTTCCTAACGCTTCCCTTTGCATCTCTAATGAGATGCAAAGTGGGCGTACTCCGGATGGACTACCTTGCAAATATCGCTGATGTTCACATTGCGATATTTACAAGGCTGTCTCAGCATTTTAGCATACGTTAGTTTTTGGAGAAACCGCTGTTTTCTCCAAAACTAACGCCTGCTAAAATGCAGACTTACCTATCCCTAACATTGGGGTGGGTTATGCTGATACGACCCTGTGGGTCGTATCAGCAAGGTTATCGCCGCTTTGCAGGGAACATCGCTGGAAAACCAGCGATGTTCCCTGCAAAAGGCGATAACCTCGCTATCTCTGGAATTTTTATCGCCCTGGAGAAACGCGTTGTTAATAACTCGCTACCAGGGCGATAAATTCCAGAGATAGCCTGCGATAACAAAATTATCGCTAGCACGGCCAGCGATAATTATCGCTGGCCGTTGATAATATGCCCTCAGTGTTTTGCTGGCTAACATCTACTGAAATATTTTACGTTTGTTTTCTATTAGATGACATTCTTATCCTAACCATCACGCGGAAACCCCTTTATTTCCTCTGGTTTGTTATCCAACCGCACAGTGTGAGCCTAACACTTTTTTCTGGATTTATTGGGCACATGAAACGGCCTGTTTATTCATGTCTTTTTAATATTTGTATTCAAACCCTATCAGTTTTGTACATTAAGGCATTCTAAGATGTGAGGTCTTGGTGGAAATCGGTATCTGCATCTATAAATGTGTCATCAGGGCTTTAAAGTTCCTCTTTTAGGATACTTTATCTTTGTGACCCCAAGTCTAATGTTGAAATTGAGACTTCTCTGTTGCTCCAGTAAGACACTTTTGCATCGTCCCAGCAGTAGTCCTGCGTCTTTTATCATAGTGTGCTTGATATGTGGGAGAAAAACTAACTGACCAGATACAGGCAGCTGTTGGACATTTTTGTATACTTTTCTTGCTTGTTCCAGCCAGTGAGCAGAGGCGCTCAAAATAGTGTGCTCACAATGGAACAGCGTTGGGAGCAGTCATCAGTAACTGGAGGATGTACTTTCACAGTATTTATTGCAGTTCTGTGCATGACGCAAGGTGAATGGTTATTAAAGTTTGTACATCTATGAGAAAATCCTGGAGCCTCTACCCTGTTTGTGGCTGGAAGGGCTGAGGTTAAGAGTCCCAATAACCTATGTACTACTACATCACATTGCAAATAGTACATTCTCAGGTAGGTTGCAAACTATCTGCCTCATGAATAATAGTCGTGCCTTGTCCATTAAAAGGGATTTTTTTATGTTTATTGCTTAGTAACACGGTGAAGCAGGCATTGGCAAAGCAGGCATTGGTCTACTACCTGTTCTTAGGGTGTCCAATATATGAGTCTTCAATGGGAAGGTGGCCCACCAGGACAACTTCGCCGTGGTGGCGTCAAAGCTCTGAATCATTCCATTGCGACACCTCTTTCATACCTCTTATTTTTCGTTCATACATTGTAGCTTTCAAAACATCTTTGCAGTCAAATGACCTTGTGATTTTATAATTGCAGGGTTTGCAGTAGCAACACTTTCAATATCAGACTCATAATCCCCAAATACACTAATACATATTATTTTTTTTTAAATGCACTTCCTTTTAGGTCGAGCATTCGAGATCTCTTGTATACACTTTAGTATATACTTATTATATACTTCTATGTGTACTTACTTTGTGGGGTCTGGAGATCAGCCCTAGGACTTGTCTGCTTCCGCTTAGGGACTTTTTTTTTTCTTTTCAAATGCCTCTATTTAACTGTCTTGATAGAAAACGACCAGCAGAGGTCAGTAAAATACCAGAATGGTTTTCTGCTGAGAGACTTTCTTTTTTTAAATTTTTCTGGCAACTGCCTCTATTTAACTTTCTTGATAGAAAAAGACCAGCTGAGGTCAGTAAAATACCAGAATCACTTTAGCATTCTCTAGATTCCAGTCCATAGAAATTGTCTTCCACGAGCACCCATAGACAATTTTTTTTTCAAATCTTGTATTTGCAGTAATATGACCACTGAAGGCCCTGATTTTATATTAAAAACAGAGCTTTGGACGATACCATTTCCTGCTGAAAGGCAATATTTCTCTCTGTGTTCCCATTCATGGCGTGCCACGCAGTTTGGTGCTTACTTTCCCTCCATGTTAAAGAACAGTACATGTTTCAGCACCCAGGCTAATGTGCTGCATAGCTAAATACATATAAGGTCCCAAAGGCGAGACCGATTGCATTGCAAATGCTTGTTATGCTGTACCTTTGCTCTTCCTCCGGTGCTACTTCCATGCCCAGAGCTGCACTGTTACCCCTGCCGGCGTTGTTAAGGTGTGATTTTCCGGGCGGCCCTGGCAGATGAGCATTCCACTTTTGCCTGCTCTCTGGGTACCTGGCTGCGGCTCCCAAGCCGGGCTGTGTGCCACGGGGGCTGTGCTACAACATGAAGCACAGTGCATATTAAATTAAGCAGGCGCTGTGCTTAAACGAGGCAGTAGGAGGCCCGGGTTGGATGATTTAAAAAATAATAATAATGTTGAAAGTGGGCGCAGGGCTAGAACATCAAGCATGGCACGCATGCATAATAAATTAAGCAGGCGCCATGGTAGAACATAAAGCACGGGCCTGTGGATATTAAATTAAGTGGGCGCCGTGCTATAACATTAAGCTCTGTGCCTGTTAAATTTATGCGCATGGCGGCATGTAAAGCGGCTGCCATGATGAAACAAACATAAACATGCAAGCGGGTGCTGTGCTTGGCACCATAGTGATTCAATATCCCTAACACCAAAACAAGTAGTCCCTAAACCAAACCCTAAATCATCTACTAGCGTAAGTAAACTGTAGTTGGTTGGTGCTGCTTCCTATAAAACGGAAGTGATGTATCGGGAGCAACAACTAATAAGGAGGCAGGAAACAAGAGCAACATAAGAGTAAACCAATGGCAAGCAGCAGGCGGTACTACTCTCCGTATACTGATTACACCAGGTCTTGCAGACAGCACATGCGTGCTGCCTAGGCTCGACCTAAAGAAGGGTGAAAGCATTTTTTATTGATGCAGGTGGGAGAAAGCAAGATGAGGGTGGAAGCAACGTCGGGGCATGGGTGGGCCGAAGCAGCATGAAGGGAGTGGGTGAGGGGAAGCAGCACGGGTGAGACAGCAATGTGAAGCATGGCGGGGGATGAGACGCATACTAGGGAGACAGCCAGAAAACACATGCACTTTCGTAGAGTGGTTAAGACAAAATAAAATAAGTAGTTCCCTAAAAGTGAGCAGAGGAAGGACAAAAGTAAATTGGCAATGCTACATGGGAGGAACAGAATAGAAAAGCCATTGATCAAGAAGCAGGCAAATGAGTGACAGTAAAGCCAACCAATGGTGAGTAGTGTGTGAGCTGCAAGTCCATCTATGTTCTTTCTAAGCCTAAAATATGTCTTTCGCAACCTTGGTCTGTTGTGTCATTTCTTCTGCCATTACAGCATGGGGCAATGGGTCAGCCCACTTCACCCACTGGCTACTTAACTGTGAGTGACTGCATTCTGCCTTTTCATAGGGGGGACATTCACACATAAAATGCTTCCTTTAAGTACCAAGGTCTACAATGGCACTGTGTGGTTTTTGATATCCACCCCCCCCCAAATTTTTTGCTTTTAGCCAGTTTTTTATTTTCAGATTGGTGAGGGACAGTTCCCTTCCTCAACAATAAGGTTTTGCAAAAAACATGACAAATTAATGCAATTAGTGACAAAGTCAACAGGCTGGCGGTCACCACCAGACCTACTGGTTTTCCCAATGCTTGTTTTCGTTTGTTGAAAAACAGGAGCCTTGCGTGGCACCCAAAGAGTTCCCCAGCCACCCCTAAAAATTAGGTAATATTTACCTTTACAGAACTTCAAGTTGGCCACAAGTGAGATGCACCTTATCCTGCGAAAACCTCTTTCACCCAAATGGTCTAACATCGTTCAAGTTCTATAAATTTCCACCTACCCATCTTTCTGTGTCACTAGCCTGTGGTGATCACCAGTATGGTGACAGGAGCTGAACATGCAACCTCATATTTCTACCTGAGACAATCCCCAAAATGACCACTCAAGAGTATGGCCTCTTATGTTATGGAGCTCATCAGTCCAAAATGATGCTCTTGTTCCGAGCTGTCGACTTTGTCAGGATCAAGGTTACCTTTCATTCCTGAACAGGGACTTTGCTTTTTTCCAAGATGTTAGAATCTGTAGTTTTTCCATCCAACATATGACTCCGGTATAGTGTGCACTTTGAGTTGAGTGGCCCCAAGCTGACTGAGTGAGTTTAGATTGTGGGTGGGTGTTTATGACAGCACAGGATTGAGAGATGTACATTTTAGGCTTAAGACAGCGCAACTTTGGCAAAGTGGGGGGGCGGGTTAAAGAGAAAAGTGGTGTAAAGCAGAGAATGATAGTGATGGAGACACTCCAAAAGCCAAAACCACTTCCATAGATATTAGTAATGGGGAATTCACAGTTGCATCTATTTTTCACAACAATATCGTTTACCTACCTTATACTGCTAACAAGCAGTGGAAAAGCCAATAGGTCTGGTGGGTGTATGCCTGTGTATTATGTGTGCCTTGGTACCAAGACTGAAAGCTCACAGAGGCACTCATAGTCAGACACGAGAATGTGTGGAACACAGGATTTTAGTTTCCATATTTAAGCCACAACCTTAATTATATATGCCACACAACTTGGAAATGATTCCTAGTCATGCTTCTTTAGCTACTTACCATTAAAAGATCCCACCTTTTCCTTCTACCTCAAGCACTGTGTAGTATACTGGTCTATGCTCTGCAATGCCTCGTGTTGCTCCTTGCGGAAGGTTGGTGTGGAGCAGATTTTCCATGGAATGTTAACATTTGAATTGTGGGGAGTTGGTGATTAAAGTGTATGTGAGGAAGGGCATATGATAAGCATCAACACGAGCCAATGAGATTCAAAGGCGTAAGTTTATTTGAGCAAGAAATGACACAGAAACCACCCAAGCTGCTCTACACCATCTTCCCACAAGGAGCATCACCAGGGTCCAGACTGGGAGCCCAAAGCAGCCCTGGCAAATTTTGTCAGACCTGCCCCCATATGGTGCAGAGCAAGCCTCACCACTACAAAAGGGCTTGGGAGGGTCTCCCCCCCTCCCCCAAAGGAAATTTTGGAATTTAAAAAAAAAATGTTGCATTCTACAACACATTTTTCATTATATATTCAATTGTATTTTTTCTTAAAGCATAGTAGATCATGACCTTACAATGCCCCAGAATACAGCAATCTCTATTGGGGCTCTTCAATGATTCCCTCACTATAACCCTCCAACAGTGCCTCTCATCTCTCCATAGCCCCTCTCTCACATGTATTTCATTGTGTTATAGCGCCTCTCATACTAGTGTAGGGTGTCGGAGCATTTTACATCACACACATACAGAGACAATGAATCATACACATGTAAATCAGTGCATAGAAAATCTTACATAAGACAAAGGGGACTTCAAGGTGTAGGGTTCACATGTCATCCATACTGGTAGGCATTTTTTAAGAGTGCTTGGTCTGGGGAAGTACAAACCCAGGATTCAGAATATAACACAATGGTTAGGTTTAACTTTACTAATAAGAATTCATTTCTACCCAAACAAACCTTTTTAGCAGAATTAGGATAATAAAAGACTGAAGAAAAAAACAAAGCTTTCTAATATAGATTAGGATTGCAGCACATGAACTGCACGGTAACAAAAGGATCTCTGTGACAAAAGCGGTAACCCACTGAGTTATGCACATAAAATACTATTCTGTGAGTTCCATAGAACACACTCTTTGCAGCAGGCATATTAACCCTCTGTGCTAGCTTAAATTAGTCAAAACGGCCACCAGACAAAACTCAGATCTCTCTTCAGCAGGTACATTAATCACCAGAGTTATCTTGGCCCTTTTATTGTTGCCTGAAAACTGTTGGATATTTAAGGAGCTCTGCAGTGCTTTTAAAACTGCTGCACTGATACAAAACTGTCTGCACAGTAACAAAAGTGCCTTCCCCTCCAGCCCCCGGGAAAACGCCCGATGCCGGGTATGGCCTGTCGCTTGAGCACAGACCATAATACTACACACGGCTTTCCCCAAATTTGTTCTTTGGGTCCTTTAAAAGGAACCATAAGGGTCTGTGAGCAGGGGGAGGGGTTAATACGTTAACTGTTGTATCAAATAGGATGCCAGACTTTAACAACTTGGGCACGTAGACAGCGGGGTAAAAGCAGACATCCTGACACATTAACAGAATGAAGAACGGTAGCGGGCCAGGTGAGCAAACACACCGCTGCCTATGGAGTACAGAATTTGTAAAGTCAAAGTTGTTTAATTTTACTTCACGCCAACCTAAAATTGCTTTCACTTCACTGCCAGTCAATAAGGGGAAAAATCACCCATGTTCCATCTGCCTATTTCCTCCTTCCAAATGATGATGTACAGACGTCTGCAGTACAATAGGAGTACAAATGCAAAATTCAAATGCAGAGTAATGTGGAAACCTACAGGACATACACCAAGTATGTGCATCACAAATGGGGGGGGTGGCCTTCCCAACCCGACTTTCAGTCCCGTCTCCATAGATTACCTTCCAACCGAGCACGGGTCTCGAAGCGTCCCCTCTGCAAGAGCAATTCCGTTCCTTAGACAAGGGGCATATTTTCCAAAACTTTTATGAGCAACGAACTTCCTGCATCTGCATCTCCCTCTCTCTCTCCAGGTAGTGCTCATGTTCTGCGACTGGGGCGAGGCTGCATTTCTATTAGCACCTGTGCTTTTTTTCACCAATAGCGCAGTTTTTTTTATAATCAGCACCTGTGCTTCAATAAATCAATCAGAATTTTTAAAGCGCACTAATCACCTGATAGGGTATCCAGGGACTTAGCTCGGCTACATCACAGAGTTAATCAATCAATCTGGGCCTTATAAAGTGCGACTACTCACCCGTGAAGGTCTCAAGTCGCAGGGGGAGGGGCTGGGTCTGTGGTTCAGTCGAAGAGCCAGGTCTTGAGGTCGTTTCAGAATTGCTGCAGCTATGGTGATTGCCTGACATGCAGAGGCAGGGAGTTCCAGGTCTTCGCAGTGAGGTAGGAGAAGGATCTTCCTCCAGCCGTGGTCTTGCGGATCCGTGGGATGGTGGCCAGGGCCAGTTGGGCGGAGCAGAGATGTCTGGTGGGGGTGTAGAAGGAGAGGCGGTGGTTGAGGTATGCAGGTCTGGTATTGTGGAGGGCTATGTAGGTGTGCGTAAGAAGTTTGAAGGTGATTGTCTTGTTGACAGGTAGCCAATGAAGATCTCGCAGGTGGCCGGTGATGTGGTTGTGGCATGGAATGTTCAAGATGAGTCTGGCAGAGGCGTTCTGGAAGGTCTGCAGTTTTATTTGTAGTTTCTGGTTTGTGCCGGCATAGTGTGTGTTGCTGTCTGCTGATGAGCGCATGGGTGACCGTTTTCCTGGACTCGGTGGGGATCCACTTGAAGATCTTACGAAGGAGGAGGAGCGTGTTGAAGCAGGCGGGCACGACAGCGTTGATTTGGCAGTTCATTGAGAGCAAGGCGTCCAGGATGATGCTGAGGTTTCGTGCATGGTCTGTGGGTGTTGGGGGGGATTCCGAGCACTGCGGGCCACCAAGAGTCATCCCAGGCGGAGGGAGAGGCATTGATGGCTTTCTCAATGACTTTGGCTGGGAAGGGGAGCAGAGAGATGGGTCTGTAGTTCTTGAAGTCCATCGGGTCGGCAAGGGGTTGATCTCTGCGTGCTTCCAGTCTTCCATGAAAGTTGTGGACTCGATGGAGCAGTTGATGGTGCAGCAGAGGTCGGGAGTGATGGAGGTGAAGATGTGGTGAGGGAAGGGATCTGAGGGGCTCTGGAGTGGATGCTCTTTATGATCATGAGGGTGTCGTCAGAGGTGAGAGTAGTCCAGTTGGTCAAGGTCTGCTGGGGGCTGGATCCATTGGGTGTTTTGGTTGTGGGTGGGGTGGCTGGGTCTTAAGTTGTGAAGCTGTCGTAGGAGTCCGTGATCTTGCTGGGGAAGAAGGTGGCGAGGTTGTCACAGAGGTCTTGGTATGGGGGATGTCTGCTTTTTCTGTGCTGGGTTTGGTGAATTCTTTGACTATGACAAAGAGTTCTTTACTGTTGTGTGCATTGGCGTTTATGCGTTTCTCCATGGCTGCCTTCTTTGTTGTTCTGATGAGGCGGTGGTGTGCGGTGACGTCAGATTTGAAGGCTGCTTGGTCTGCTGTGATCTTGCTGCTCCTCTATCTTTTCTCAAGCCGTCTGCAGGTGAGCCTGGACTTTTGGAGGGTGGAGGAGAACCAGCTGGCCTTCTTGGAGGGCTTCTTGCCTGAGGGGTTCTTGAGGGGGACCAGTGTGTTGGTGCAGTCAGACGTCCAGCGGTGGAGGTTGTGCACTGCGGTGTTGGCATCCTTGGATGTCTGTGGTCGGGTCTTGCATTAGGGAGGTGGTCAGCTGGTCTTCAGTGACCTTGTTCCAGCTGCTGCGGGGGTCAGGGTAGGCGTGGTGGCATACAGTAGGTTTCCTGAAGGTGGTCGGTCCATTGTGGCTCGGAGGTGTGGCTGATGGAGATGTTGTTGCTTGCAGAGAAGATGGGGTTGAGCCCTGCTGAGTGGGTTGGCATTGTGACAAGTTGTTTGAGTCCGATGGTGGCAAGGCTCTCCAGTAGGGATGAGGTGTTGTGGTCTTCGAGGTTCTCCAGGTGGAAACTGTGATCGCCCAGGAGGATGTAGTCAGTTGTACTGAGTACTACTACCAGCACCACACTGGTTTTCCTGCCAATAAATAGCACATTGTATTATCAGCACATCAAGTTAGTTTTATATTTTGCCTTACTGTGTCAGTCAGTTTTTAAGTGCTATCAGTATTTACCAAGCTATGTGAAGGCAGATCTAAGGTGACATGAGGTGGTAAAGGGGGAAAGCCATGATTAGTGGGATTCTCAAATTGTTTCATGTTAGTTTATTCAGTTCTGTTTTTTTTCTTTGGATTCCGGGGCCCTTAATTTTGTTTCTACCATGCAGTTCTGTATAAAGCAAAATGGATAGAAGTAGGACTGGGAAAGACGGTGAACGCCCAACACGGGGCGATCTTATTTAAGACGGTATTGCTGGCCCTAGACAGCAGCGAAAGCACGCAGATTTTTCTGTCAAAAGTGCGTAGCTCTTTATGCCCTTGTTAATGTGAGGAATGCTGGGACACGTAGTCCTGGTTTTACGGGGACAACATCTAAGTATGTTCTGCTAAGTTGTAAAAATTGAACTGTATGAGCAAACATTTGACCTCTGGAGAGATCTGGTTAGCATCCTTCTTG
The DNA here is from genome assembly GCA_963921515.1 of Calotriton arnoldi. Lineage (NCBI taxonomy): Eukaryota > Metazoa > Chordata > Amphibia > Caudata > Salamandridae > Calotriton > Calotriton arnoldi. The sequence goes on from CAWUFW010016909.1 coordinate 49,261, forward strand.
CATCAAGACTAATAGTCTGAAGAGAAAATATGGGCGCTGTATAATGGTATGTTCAACTAAAATCTACACGGAGGCTGCCGTTACCCTGGCCTCAAAGCCACGAGCTGTAGTGACATTTATGCTACAATAAACAGAGCTTTTAAGGGGCATAGTATCACGCATGAGTAGCTCTTTGAGTCAATCTTTTTTTTTTTGCATTCAATATTTGCAGTCCTGAAGTTCCCATTCTAAAACCAACACCGCAAATTCCAGAAAGCAAAGAATAGCAAAGCTACTCATGCATGTACCCGAAAAACATGAGGCCACTGAATAAACATTGAGGGCACTTAAGTGGCCCTCTTCCAGGCCTGAGATATAGCAGCAACTACACGAGAATTACTCGAGTTACATAAAAAATCCATAGTATCGTATGAAGAGAAGTATATGATGGTCAGTCTCCTTAGTTCTGAGGTAGATCAAGGTAAGGGGTTGCTAAGGTGGGGAGATCAATCAATCAATCAGGGAATTGTAAGCGCACTACTCACCCGTGAGGGTCTCAAGGCACTGGGGGGGAGAGGGGGGATCCGTAGATCAGTCTAGCCGAAGAGCCAGGTCTTGAGGGTCGTCTTGAAGGTGTTCAGGGAGGGGGCTCGTCTGATGTCTGCCGGTAGCTCGTTCCAGGTCTTGGCTGCAAAGTGGGAGAAGGATCTTCCGCCTGCCCTTGCTCTGTGGATGCGCGGGGTTTCGGCCAGTGAGAGGATGGAGGATCGGAGGTTTCTTTTGGGTACGTGGAAGTTGATTCTGTCGTTGAGGTATTTGGGTCCGTTGTTGTGTAGGCATTTGTAGGCGTGAGTGAGGATTTTGAAGGTGACTCTTTTCTCCACGGTGAGCCAGTGTAGGCTTCGTAGGTGCTGGGTGATGTGTTCGTGCTGGGGGATTCCGAGGACGAGTCTGGCGGCGGTGTTCTGTATGGTCTGGAGTTTGCAGAGTAGGGATTTGTTGATGCCGGCGTAGAGTGCGTTCCCGTTGTCCAGTCTGCTGGTGATGAGTGTGTGGGTGACTGTCTTCCTTGACTCGGGGGATCCACTTGAAGGTCTTGCGGAGGATGCAGAGGGTGTTGAAGCAGCTGGAGGTGACGGCGTTGATCTGGCAGTTCATGGTGAGTGATGAGTCGAGTATGATGCCGAGGTTCTTGGCGTGGTCTGAGGGGGTAGGTGGGCTTCCGAGGGCGGTTGGCCACCATGTGCTGTCCCATGCTGATGGGGTGGTACCGAGGACGAGGACCTCTGTCTTTTCGGCGTTGAGCTTTAGGCAGCTGTTGGTCATCCAGACTGCGACATCTTGCATTCCTTTCTGGAAGTTGAGTTTGGCGGTGGTGGGATCTTTGGTGAGGGAGAGGATGAGTTGGGTGTCGTCAGCGTAGGACACGATGTTGAGGCCGTGTAGTCGGACGATGGCTGCGAGGGGGGCCATGTAGATGTTGAAGAAGGTCGGGCTCAGTGATGATCCCTGTGGGACATCGCAGGTGATTGTCGTGGGGTCAGAGAGGAAGGGTGGCAGTCTGATCCTTTGGCTTCTTCCGGTGAGGAATGATCGGATCCAGTCCAGGGCTGTTCCTTGTATGCCTGCGTCGTGTAGTCTGATGGCTAGTGTGCGGTGTGAGACGGTGTCGAAGGCCGCTGATAGGTCGAGTAGGATGAGGGCTGCGGCATGGCCTTGGTCGAGGAAGGTGCGGATGTCGTCTGTGGCGGCGAGTAGGGCGGTCTCTGTGCTGTGGTTGCTTCGGAATCCTGACTGGGATGGGTTGAGGATGGCGTTCTCTTTGATGAATCGTGTTAGTTCCCTGTTGACTGTTTTCTCAGCGACCTTGGCCGGGAAGGGGAGGAGCGAGATGGGCTGATAGTTTTTGAAGTCGATGGGGTCAGCTGTAGGCTTCTTGAGCAGGGGTCTGACTTCTGCGAGCTTCCAGTCATCTGGGAAGGTGCCTGTATTGAAGGTGGTGTTGATGGTGCGTTGAAGTTCAGGTGCGATGGCGGCTGCGGCTCTGTGGTAGATGTGACGGGGGCAGGGGTTGGTGGGGGCCCCCGAGTGGATGCCTTTCATGGTCGAGGCGGTGTCTTTGCCCGTGATCAGTGTCCAGTTGGAGATGGTGGGCTGGCTGGTGTCTCTGGGGGGCGGAGGGCCATCTATGGCGCCTGGTGGATGGTTGACGAAGTTGTCGTAGGAGTTTTTGATTTTGAGGTGGAAGTTGGTTCCAAGCTTGTCGAGGAGTTCTTGGGATGGGGTGACGTCTGTGGCTTCGCTGCGTGTGTTGGTGACTTCTTGAATGACGCTGAAGAGTTCTTTGGAGTTGGCGAGGATTTTGTTGTGGATGAAGTTCCTCTTGGTGGCTCTGATTTGGTTGTGGTAGTCCGTCATGGCGTCCTTGTAGATGGTGTGGTTTTCGGTTGTCTTGGTGTTTCTCCAGTTCTTCTCCAGGCGTCTGCAGGTGCACCTAGCTTCTAGGAGGGCGGTGGTGAACCAGGCGGCTTTCCTGGGGCGTTGTCTGTTGGGGGTGCGTAGTGGGGCGAGCTCGTCTGCGCAGTTGGTGATCCAGGTGTGGAGTTCTCTGGCTGCGTTGTTTGCGTCGGATGACCAGGTGTGGTTGTCTCGGGTGAGGGTGGAGTTGAGTTGCTCGTTGGTAACCTTGCTCCAGTTCCTTCTTGGAGGGCGTGGGGCTGGTTTGGGTGTCTTGGGTTTGTCGACAGTGAAGTGTACGCAGTGGTGGTCAGTCCATGGCGGTTGCGTTGTGTGGCTGAAATGGATGTTGTTTCCTGCCGCGAAGATGGGATCGAGGGTGTGTCCTGCTCTGTGGGTGGGGGTGTTGACGAGCTGTTTAAGTCCGATGCAGGAGAGGTTGTCACAAAGGGTGGGGGAGTTGGGGTCTTTGGGGTTGTCGAGGTGGAAGTTCAGGTCTCCAATGAGTATGAAGTTCGTTGAGGCGATGGCGTGGGGTGCGATGAAGTCGGTGATGGTGGTGGCGAAGGGGGTCCGAGGGCCAGGGGGGTCTGTAGATGAGGGTTCCTCGGAGTGTGGTTTTGGGGGTGGTCTGGATCCGGAAGTGCAGGTGTTCGGCGGAGGTGAAGGTTTCGCTGTAGGTGTCGAGGCGGAGGGTGCTTCTGTAGACGATGGCGAGGCCCCCTCCGGGGTGGTTGGGGCGGTCTTGCCTCTGGATCCTGTATCCGTCCAGGATGGCGGTGTTGATGTTGGGGGCGGAGGATGCGTTGGTCCAGGTCTCTGTGAAGAAGGCGATGTCGGGCGAGAGGGAGCCGAGTAGGTTCCAGATTTCGATGGCGTGTTTGCGTACGGAGCGTACGTTGAGGAGGATGCATTTTAGGGTGTCGCCGGTGTTGGAGGCCGGGGTGTCGGTGAGGGTCTGTCGGCAGTGGAGGCAGGAGAACTGGCCGTGGGTCGTGTTCAGCGAGGCCTGCTGGCATTCCCTGCGTCTTCCGGGGTTGAGTGCGAGGAGGGTGGTGGTGTCGTAGCGGTGGATGGTCGGAAATCCAGGGTTCTGGTGCGCCAGCGGCGCGGCCGCTCAGCGGCCGGCATTAATAGGGGAGGTGGGAGGGGCAGAGCTGGGAGGCGGGAGACGGCGGAGGGGAGGGGCTGCGGGGGCAGCAGCGGCGGGTGGGGGAGTGGGAAGCGGGAAACAACGGGCGGAACGGAACGCACAATAACAAGCACAATAATAAGACCAGGCACAATAAACAGGACACAATGAAGGGAAAAGTAGACAAAGAACAGGGCCCAAGAATGTGAAAAACCAGGCAACAACTAGGCACAATAATGAGAAGTAGGAGAGGCAGCTGGGCAACGAGGCACAACAGCGGGCGCAAACAAGGCAGGTGCCGAGGTTCGAACCCCTACCTGCACTGCGTTCTGCTTGGGCAGAGGCACAGCACGGCAGCCGGAGCTACGGGGGGAGAGAGCAGGTCCCTGGCCGAGGTCAGAGGTCCTGCTCGCGCTCACCACGCAGCAGCCAGCATTAATAGGGGATGTGGGAGGGGCAGAGCTGGGAGGCGGGAGACGGCGGAGGGGAGGGGCCGCGGGGGCAGCAGCGGCGGGTGGGGGAGCTGAAAGCGGGAAAAAACGGGCGGAACAGAACGCACAATAACAAGCACAATAATAAGACCAGGCACAATAAACAGGGCACAATGAAGGGAAAAGTAGACAAAGAATAGGGCACAAGAATGTGAAAAAACAGGCAACAACAAGGCACAATAATGGGAAGTAGGAGAGGCAGCGGGGCAACGAGGCACAACAGCGGGCGCAACCTAGGCAGGAGCCGAGGTTCGAACCCCTACCTGCACTGTGTTCTGCCTGGGCAGAGGAACAGCACGGCAGCCGGAGCTACGGGAGGAGAGAGCAGGTCCCTGGCCGAGGTCAGTGGTCCTGCTCGGAGATTAGAGTCACAGATCTTTCCAAAGGTAGTGGTATTGAAATTGAGATGGAGGGTGAAGGGTAGGAGCAATTAGGCCAATCGGATTGCTTAGGGTGGAAGGGGTTTAAGTAGTTATTTAGAAGAAGTTTAAGTTTCCTCTTGAAGTGAGGAAATTAGTGATTGTCATGTAATTCCTGAGGCGACAAGTTCCAGAATCTGGTAGCATTCCCGGGAGAAGTCGCAAGTGTGCAATTTTTCTTTTTTGAATTTGGGGGGAATCAGGAGTAGACTGTTGGAGCTTCGAGCTTTTGAAAACTTGTTTGCGAGGTAAACCGTTTTTTCTGTGTAGAGAGCTCTATGGGTAATGCATGCAGTTTTGTATATACATCTTGCCTGTTGAGATTCCTAAGAGTGGGAGTGATGTGGTCGAAGCGACTCTCCCCTGACAGTATTCTGTCTGTTGCATGGAGTGTAGCTTTCAAAGGGGCTATGTGTGTTTTTGAGGTGCCCATGATCGTTGTGTTACCGTAGTCCAGTTTGGAGAGGACTAAGGATTGTACCACAGTCTTTAGGTCTTTGTTGGGGATGAAGGGTTTGATTTTTTTTTTTTAAGGTGTTCCAACGTGTAGAAGGCACTTTTAGCTGAGGCATTATTATGCTCATTCATGGTCAGGTTTTTGTCAAGTGTAATCCCCAGAGATTTTACAGAGTTGGAGATGGAAAGTTTGCAGTTTAATGCAGTGAGGTTGTTGAGCGAAATCTCAATGGGAAAGGACTTTTCTTTTAGTTGAATGAACAGGAGTTCGGTTTTGCTGGGGTTAACCTTAAGACGGTTGTTAGCCAGGATTGAATTGTTGAGAGAGTGCTGTTTAGGTGCTGGATGTCTTTAACTGACGAGATTTTCAAGTATATTTGGGTGTCATCTGCATAGAGATTATAGGCAACTCTGGCTGGTTTCAGGATCAATGCAAGGAGTTTCCATATAAGGGTTGAGTATGGCAGGGGGCAGGACTGACCCTTTAGGAACTCCTTGCGAGAATGGTGTTGCTTTTGAGGGGGATCTGTTTAATTTGATTAACTGTGTGCGTTCGTTTAAAAAGGAGGCAAACCACAAAAGGACAGTTCCATTGATACCGGCAAGTTGTGAGAGGGTATTTAGGAGGATGTCATGGTTAACAGTATCAAAAGCAGCCGAGAGGTCCAGGAGGGCTAGGAGGCAGGCCTTCGCCCAGAGATCTGTGCAGGTGAGGTGCAGCGGCCAGAGCGATTGACTCCAGAGCGCGGGGCCCAGGATTTGATTCCTAGCATCTGCAGCAGCTCAGCTTAGCATCATGTGACTCAAGGCAATAGCTCACTTAATCTCCCTGACGGCCCCCAGTGCCTTGAAACCCTTCAGGGGTGATATATGTGCGCTTTACAAATAGGAATTATGTTCAGTATTGCAATCTCTGTGCTGCAGCCTTTCCTGAACACAGATTGGAAGGTGTCATGTAGGTTGTATTTTTCAATGTAGTTGTTGAGTTGTGCAAACCTCAATTTTCAATGATTTTGGCCAGGAGAGGGAGATTGGTTATTGGTCTGTAATTGTTATGGTTTTTCTGGTCAGTGTCTGGATTCTTGATGAGGGGGTGACTTGGCAGAGTTTGAGAGAGGCCGGCATGGAGCCGCTCGATAAGGAGGAGTTAATGATTTTGGTCTGCGTATGAGAGATTATGTGACTAAGATTTTTTACAAGCACAGCAGGGAGGGGGTCAGAGATGTGCGATGCTGGCTTCATGCAAGCGAGTAGTTTGATGACGTCTTCAGGGATGTAATCACATTTGGGCCGAGTTGCATAATTTTTCAATTGCAAGGAATTGAGGTTGGTGTTCTGAGTTGCTGAGAGGTAAAGTTTAGGGACACAGCCATTAGTAAGAGGTAAGGCTTTGCAAGAGGGGGTGTCCATGGTGTAGGATACGAAAGTGGATGGGTCAAGAGAGAGTTTGTTGTTAATTATTTTTTTCAAGAAGAATGTTGCAAACTCTTCACAGCTCTTGGTAGAGTCATTGATTAAATGTTGAGGGAACAAAGAGATTTGCTGCTTGATTATGTTGAAGAAGTCTTTAGGTCAATTCCTAGACTGGTCAAGTTGGTCTCAGAAGAGAGAGGATTTTTCTCTAAAAATTTGTTTTTTTTTATTTTTGGCGTTCAGCTCCGAGGATCGAGAGATTAGCTAGCGAGGGTTGTTGTCTCCAGTTTCTTTCAAACCATCAGAGATGTCCCTCTCATTGTTGAGGTCTTCATTAAACCAGGACCTGGACGGGATACTTCTTGATTTCTTGAGTTTCAGAGGGGCGACTGTGTCAAGAAGTTCTCAGTTTTTGTGTTGTGGTGTGCGGTGAGGTCATCGACGGAGGTGAGGTCGGGTGGAGGTAGAACTAATGCTTCCAACTCTCCTTGGGAGATTCGCAGTGTGTTCCTCGCCTACTGCTTGGGCCTGATATCTTGGGGGATGGCCTTAGGTTGGATGACATTGAAATCAAAAAGGATTAGATGGTGGTCAGTCCAGTCAGAAAGCAGGATAGAATGGAGGGATAAGGTGTTAAGCTTAGAGATGATTGCGTCAAGGGTAGAGCCCTTGTCATGGGTTTGTTTATTGCAGTGTTGGGTGAGCTTGTTGGCAAGGAGGATGGAGGGAGGAAAGGGCTTGTACTGTCGGATCTTCTGCATTATTCAGAGGCAGGTTTAGATTTAATGTCTGAGTTTTGCAATATTAGGTCTGTTAGGTCTTCAAGGAATTGTGAGTGGGGTTGGGGCCTTTGGAAGATAGCTGAGCTTCTAAATTTTCAAAGGTGTGGTACTTGGTAATGTGGAGGGGAGTTAAGCAGAGATTGCTTTTGTGTATGATGGCTAATCCACCTGCCTGCAATTCTTGCAGTCCCATTGAATGATAGAGAAGTCCGGAGGGGTCAGAACAATGAGAGGGGATCGTTCAGCCAGGTTTCAGTTAGAAAACCCATGTCAATGTTGTGCCTTAAGACGGTTTCATCTATATCAGTGGCATGCTTGACTGCTGACTGGCAGTTTAATAACATGCCGCAAAGTGTAGGTAGAGATCCCGGACCAGACTGACTGAGTTTGATGAAAATTAGTTGGGCTGGAGGCCTGGGGTTGGGGGGTAATTGGTGTTCTGTGTCCTACTTGTGCCAAGGATGACCGGGATCTTGCGATGGTAGGGTTGGAGCATTGTCTTAAGAGTTGCTGAACATTTCGACTTCCCGCTGCGAGAATCCAGGCATGGTGCATCTCTGTTTGAGGTGGTGGTGGATGTTGGGGATAGTTTGCCTAGGGTTGAGGAATGGTGGGTCAGAGTATATGTTGTGGCAAGATCAATGTTCACCATTGATGCATGAGGTTGGGGCAGGATGTAGCTAATCTTTGATTCCATATGCAGTGACAAATTTAATCTAGCATAGTGTTGATTTTGTGTTCTAGAAGAGTCATTCTGGGGATCAGTTGGGAGGTCATTGGGCCAGTGGTGGGGAGTGGAGTATGATGGAGCTTGTCGGAGTCTAGAGCGGAGTCTAGGGTTGCATCCAGTGTGCTGAGGCTGATAGGTGCGTTAGATAAATTCAGGTGGGTAGTGGCGGTGTGCCATGGAGAGGGGGAGCATGATACTGGTAACACGACTGGAGTTTCAGGGCCTCTAGATGTGGAAGAGGTTGTGGGTGGGTAGAAGGTGGGGAATGGTGGTCAGGGCAGATGGCAAGGAGGCGCAGAGCGCAGGGGAGTGGTGATCAAAAAGGGTTAGGTTTTGTTCAGAGGCTCAGATTTGGATGTTCCCAATTTTGAAAATTGGTATGGCCAATTCACCTCTAAAGTCCTGGGATGGAGATATAGCTAGTTTAGATACATAAGGTATATTAGTGGTTTTTGTTATGTGAAGGTGTTGAAGGAAGTTCTCTCTCCATTTGGCATGTTTCTTAGTGTAGAAGATAAAGTCCGTTTTAAGGCCTCCTTGTGTTGGCCTGTAAAAGATGTCTGTTAATAGTGTTTCTGGATGTTCTTTGAGGATTTTGTGCTTGAAGTTTTTAGCTGCAAGTTTGGCGAGGTTTCATGGAAATTTAATGCAGTATGAGTTTGGGCTATATCTTTCCAAGACAGTTGTTTCAGTGCGACAACATTGTCCCAGCAGTAGGCTCCCGAACTTGATATGGAACTTTGAAATTGCTTCTTAGGCCCCAATTGAGGTAGGCCTCAAGTGGCTCTTCAAGTATTCTGTTGAGAGTTGAGGGGTGAGCTCCCAGCTAACGTATGTGGGTGCAGTTTGTGAATTGAGATATCACTCTACAAGAGAGGACTACTGAGCTTAACATGGACTCCGACTAGAAGTAGGTTGCTGAGATGCTTGTGTCTGAAGCCTTTGATACTAAGAGTGGCAGGGAGTGTGAGTGGAGTAAAAGGAGTTTTGCAGAGTTCTCTGTGGGAGATGGTTTGCTTGTCTAAAGCTCATGGTTAGTGGTTTCCTTGTCTGAAGCTCATGGTTAGTGGCATCGCAAGGTGTACGTAAAAGATTGGTGGCACAACATTGACATGGGACAACATTGTTATTGTACGGTAGTTTCTTCCCTAGGGAGACTGGAAAGTAACTTTTTTTTTTTTTTAAACATATTTTATTAGTTTCTTGACATTACACCGTCCTTAATCACTGATTTACATCATATCGAATCCACCTGGACATAACATACATCGGAACTAAATAAAGATCAGCAATGATACCAATAACTGTAAGCTACCAGCAGTATTATCGAAGAAACATTAACGGTTATACTTTCAGTGTGTTACAATGTCCACGATAGCATTGTTTGTGCCATACATATAATATGCTGTAAATATTATAGTGAATTAAACCACCCAACCCTCCCCCTATCTAATCACAAACCAACTATACCCCACCCCCACCATCCCACAGACTCAGCTCTTCATTCCTACATGTGTTTGTCAGTCAGCATAACCATGCTTACATTTGTACTTAGTGACACAAGTCCAGCAAATAATTCCAGAAACATGCTATAGTAAACAGCGTCTGGTATCCACCCTCCGATTCTATCTGTTGACAGCATAAAGAAACTAGCATTACCCAGTCTATGATGTCTGTACCTCTGTTGCTATAAATTCCTCCAACATCACATTCCATTCCATTGAAATATGTTCCTTTCGCAATCCCCTCTGTTCCTCCCACTTTAATTCTGCACTCTCTGCTTTACCCCATCTAACCACTTCATTGTACCAGTCTAACACTGTCGGTACTTTTGCGGCCTTCCATCTCATGGTGATTGTCCACTTAGCAAGTATCAGTGCCAAATTTGCAGATCTACGTGCGGGGCTACCCTTCATACCTCTAGGACTTAGTCCCAGTATACAGTACTCTAACGGTTCTCTCCCTCCCCCTGGGGCAAATCCACTTAATATTGATTGCACTGTTGACCAATAATGTGCCAGCCTCGGGCAAGCCCATAACATGTGTAGTAAATTTGCATTAGTGGCGTGGCATCTGGGGCACACATCCGCCGTATCTGGAAACATCAGACTTAGCTTGTGGGGGTCAAGTAGGCACTGTGCGCAATCATGAGCTGAATAAATTTTAACTTTGGGTTGCGTGACACCTTCCTTGGATATTCCAAAATAAGTCCCCATTCTTTATCAGTAAAATTCACGGCCTATGTCACCAGTCCATTTATCACGAAGTGTCTGTAATGATACTGCCGCATGTACTCGAATCCCTTGATACAACCATTTGGTCAAATGACTACCGTTACCCATTAGATACTGCATGTGTACTAGTTCGTGTGTCGGGGGTGCCGTCCCTTCTGGGGTCCATGTGATCCGGACATATCGGATAATATTTGCATGCAGAAGAAATAATGTATTTGGTACTCCCTGTTCCCTCACAAATGTGTTGTGGTTCATCAATGTATTATCCGCGAATAACATTCCCACCGTGCCTACTCCTGCGTCTACCCAAGCAGATATACGCCGCAGTGTTACTGTCCCTGACGGCAGCGGGATTCCCAGTAGGGGAATATTGGGGGCAAATGGGGTCTGTACCCTTGTATATTGCAGCGCCTTTTTCCAATACCTCAATGCAATTTTTAACAGTGGGGGCGCTGCTGCTGGGATCCTGTTGTTTGGCAACAGAAGCGTATGAAGTCCCCCCCTTTCCCATTCGCACCGGGTCATGGCTATCTCTTGCAGATTGCGTCCTGCAATCCAGTACGCCAGCCACTGTAATTGGCTAGCATAACAGTAGGCTTTGAAGTCTGAAACTCCCAAGCCTCCATGTTTTGTACCTAATTGGAGTTTTGGCAATCCTATTCGTCTACGTCCCGTCCCCCAAATTAATTCTACGAGTAGGGTATCTAACATTTTAAACACATGTGCTGGAATCATGATTGGTAGATTAGTAAAATAATAAAGTAGCCTGGGGAGCATTACCATTTTGGCAATAGCCACTTTTCCTGCCACAGACAGCGGCAAGGATGTCCAGAATTTTATTTGCACTTTGAGTGTTGTAATAGCCCGGGTCAAGTTGCCATCTAATATATCTCCCGCCTCTCTCTATACTTGAATGCCAAGGTATCTAAAGGTGACCGTCGCTGTTTGAAACGTCCATTGGCCAAAGCGTAATGGGTCAGCCTGTGTATCGTCAGTAAACCAGTACGCATACGATTTGGACTCATTAATAGAGAGCCCTGACAGCATTTGGAATTTATTGAAAATTGTGGGTACCGGCTCAAGGTCGTCGTTAAGATTATTGAAGTATAATATTAAATCATCCGCATATGCCGAAATAATGTGTGTGTCATTTCCCAATCGTATTCCTCTGTTTTCCGCGATAGTGCGGAGTTTGATTGCGAGTGGTTCTAGGGCTAGAATGAATAGCAAAGGTGAGAGTGGGCACCCTTGCCGAGTACCCCGCTCTACTGCGTATTGTTGTGAATATATACCCCTGTACGTGCACGTGCCATGGGGTCCGTATACAATAGGCTAACCCATTTCACATACTCATCCGGGAGTCCAAATTTCGGGAGAGTGTGAAGGATGTAGCTCCAGTGTAATGAATCAAACGCTTGACGCAGGTCTAGGGATACGCATCCCTGGGTATTGGCATCCGTGGTTGCACGTGCCATGACCTGATGTAATCGTCTAATATTAAAGGCCGTACATCGTCCCGGCACAAACCCACCTTGATCCGTGTGTATTAGATTTGGAATGAATTGAAGAACTCTATTTGCTAATAATTTACTTAAAATCTTGTAGTCCGTGTTTAATAGTGAAAGGGGTCGATATCCTGCCATGTCTTTGCTATCCCTGCCCGGTTTCGGCAGTGAAACCACTACCGCTTGCAGTGTAGTAGGAGGTAGGGAGCCTGCTTCCAGTGAGGCCTGATATAGTCTCTGGAAATGGGGGACTAGTAAGTCTAAATACATTGCATAAAACTCTATTGGTAGTCCGTCATTACCAGGAGCTTTGTTGCGGGGAAGCGCCTTGATTGCCACCCTTATTTCCACGTTGGTTATAGGCCTCTTTAAGTCTGCTTTGTGGTTTTCTAACAGCTGTGGGAATTGCAGCCCCTCAAAAAATGACTTGTAGTCGGCTTCATTAGGCTCTACTGGCGCTGCATACAAGTTCTCATAGTAAGTTTTAAAGGCTGTATTTATTTCTAATTGAGTGCGGGCAGTGGCGCCCTTTAAAGTAGTGATTTCAAGAATGGGAGCCATCACCGGTGTATCTTTAATAATCCTAGCAAGAAGCGGACCCGCTCTGTCCGCTGCTGCATGCTGCTTTTGTGTGTATAAGCGATAATCTAATATGCGAAGTTCTTCCAGGAGTTCCGCGTGCTTTATATGTGCTTCTTGTAGTTTGTCCCTGTGTATGTCACTTTCTGCCGCTTCCTGTTCCAATTTACTCAAGCTATTTTCAACTTCCACAAGCCTTTCAAGTAGAGAAGAGCGAGCCCCCACTCGTGTGCTAATTGCCAATCCCCGTATCACAGTTTTAAATGCATCCCATTCCACTTGACGGGTGCTAGCAGTGTCTGCATTTTCTCTGAAATAATTAACAATTGCGGTAGAGAGGGCGTCCTTAAACACTGGATCTTCCAGGAGCGAAGGTTGTAATTTCCAAGTCGGGATTGGTGTGGGGACCTTTCCCCATGTAAGTGTTACTTCAAGGGAGTTATGATCTAATAACTATTTACCTATGTACATGGTGTCTGTTACATTGGCAATTAAATGCATAGAGCAGAAAATTCTGTCAATACATGTATGCAACCCATGGGGCGGCGAAAAGAAAGAATATTCTTTACTGGTCGGGTGTACCATGCGCCATGCATCTCCTATGTTCCATCCCTCCGCCCATCCCTTAAGGGCGTCTGCCTGTTTTCTGCTCCCAGTACCCTGCAATGGGGGATATGATCTATCCATATCTATATCCAGTACAGCATTAAAGTCACCCCCCAAAACCCAGGGGTAATCGCCCCATCCTGTCAGTGCATTGGTAAGTATTTCTAGAAATTTGTCTTGCTCCGAATTCGGAGCGTATACACTACCTATCACTATGTGTTCCCCATCTAACATACCATGCAGCAACACATATCTGCCATGGGAATCTATTCTTTGCTCCAATAGAGCAAAAGTACCGTTTCTTATCCATATCGCAGCCTCACGAGCAAATGCAGAGTAGGATGTGAAAAATAACTGACCTCTCCACTTCTTTTGTAATTTAGTGGCCTCCGCATGCGTGAGATGGGATTCTTGAAGAAACACATTGTGCACCTTTCTACGATTAAGCTGCGCAAGAATTCTGTGTCTCTTGTGTATTGAGCCGAGACCCCTTACATTCCAGGATGTGTATGTATATTTACTAGGTTGTGCCATTTGTCTTTGTGTAATGTAGCTCGCTACGGGCCTCCGCCCCTCCCGGCTGACTATGAAACGTAGTAGATGCAACTGAGTCTGTATCTATATACCCTACTAAAACTCCCAATACCAGGTTCCCCCATAAAACTCTAGAGGACCAAACAATGAAAAAAAGTTCAACAGGAACTTTGTATAATCGATAACATAGTGCAGTCGCCACAGGGGGAGCGGTAACCACCAATCTCTTAATGTACATTTTACTATGCACAACAATTACATTCGCAGAGCTCCAGCCCAGGCCCTATCTTATTGCAAATACAATGGACATTGGGACCATCCAGTAACAAAATGTAGGGCAATTTTATACTCATCTGTTAAAACACTAGCCCATCATAGAATGTTCATAGTGTTCAGCCCAGGAAGTCATTTGCAGTCTGCGGGGTAACCAAAGGGAACAGCGCCAGGCTGCTTTCAGAGTCCGAGTGGGCATTGGTGTCTTCGGAGGAGTCCACAGTCTCAGCCACAGATTTTGCATCTTGGTCTCTCAGTGCTGCCACCGTTAGTAATGCGTTCTTTTGGCTTTCTGAGATCTGTTCCGGTGAGGGGCTCACATGAGGACTAGGTTCAGATTGCCGAGTACGATCCGTTGTAGTTCTTCTAGTTCTTTGTGACCGAGGCTGTTGCCGTCGACTCGCTTGGGACGATTCTTGTGATGCATTCGGTGTGAGTGTAATTTCAGCCCATTCCATTGCTTCATATGGGGTGTCAAAGAATAAGGCTTTCTGTGCATAGATGACCTTCAATCGTGCTGGAAATATCAGTGCATACTTCAACTTATGGGCCTGGAGCATCTTTTTCACGACATTAAATGTAGCTCTCGCTCTCTGGACCGCCAGGGTAAAGTCCAGGTATAGGGAGATACGTTTATTTTCAAACTGGATTGGGGCATTCTCCCTGGCAGCGCATAGAAGTGTGTCCCGATCTTTATAATTCAGCATACGTGCTATAATCGGCCTGGGCGGCGCGCCAGGGGGGCGGAGACCTGGGTGGAACTCTATGTGCTCGTTCTACACTGTACAATTCAGTGAGGCCCACCGGTGCAACCCGGTCCCGCAGCCATTTTTCTATAAATTGGATGGGATTGGATCCCTCACTCCTTTCCGGTATGCGCAGGATTCGTACGTTGTTGCGGCGGGATCTCCCTTCTGCATCATCCACCCTGTCTTGTAACCCCTTCAATTGAAGTTGTAATTGCTCTATTTGGGCGGTGTGAATTGTTTGCTGCGGTATCAGATCATCTAGTGCTATTTTATTGGACTTCACCTTTTCCGCCAGGTTTGCGTGGTCCGCCTTTAATAGGGTGAAGCTAGTGGTCAGCGAACCTATTTGCGTCTCTATAGCCGCGCGCAAGTCTCGTATCTCTTTCAATATCAAGTCCAGCTTATCGTTATTACAATCTGGCTCCGTGGGCGGCACCACGTCTTTATCAAGATTTTGTGTCGGGTCACTTTGCATGACGGGTTCTGTCTCCTCAGAAGGAGGGGGGTCCGGCTGCTTGGTTTTGGGACACCCCATTCTCAAATGAAGCAAGTATGTATTGTGCCTTCTGTTCAATGTAGCACTGACCACACTCCGCACACCTCTGTATCGCCCCACTTCTTACGGGGTATTTCCCAGCAATCACAGGTGTACGTCGCACTACATCCCGTTCCGATGATCCGTAATTGAGCCAGGCCCCAACAGGCCCTAGGACGCCTTTGTTTCTTGCTTCCTCTTCAGTGCAACCTACCGCACTGCCCAGGCTTAAGACGGTACATATAAGTGCTAATTATATACCTCAGGCTCACAGTCTCTTTCTCTTATTCTCTCCGCTATTCGTTTACAGCATCCATTAATGCTGACTGGCGATCCGTTTTACTGCTGGGCTATTTCAAGAGGTAGCATCCTGATGTACTGCTCCCAATCCAGTCCCCACAATCCCGGTAACTGTAGCATCCGCACCAGTGAGACTGACCATTCACTCTTCGTTGGCGTGGCACGCTCCGGTCACTATCTCATATTGTCCGTGTATAGTGAACCGGCGCCCAGCACAAAGCCTACAGCAATGGGTATAAGATCCCAGTCTGTATACCCTGTAATGTTGAGTCGCTGCACCCTCTTGTCGCAATGGGTGATTCAATCGCCAAGCGCACACTTCATACAGGGCTCGATCCTAATCAGGCATATTATTGAACGCGGTACTGATTACCCTCTCCGGCAATGTCTCGTACTCAAGATTTGACCTATCTAATTGTATGACACAGTTGCAATGGTCGCGTTAGATGCCCACATTCTGGTACAGCGTAGTAGTATGTGTCTAGCGCCACTGGTGCTGGCAGCGCTGTAGAGTGCCTTGTATGTAGGGGATCGCCACACTCCAGATATCCACTGTAGGCCTGAGCTCGTTTCACCGCTCTGGGGCGATTCCGCCCGACAATTTGTCTTTCGCCTCCGGGTGTACTTTATCTGCAGCGCCTCCGTCCCTGGGCTCTGTATGACTCCGGTTCCCCCGCGGCCAGTGCAAAGGACGGTTACTCACTGTTCTGAGCGGCCAGTGCCGTTGTGCCTGTACAGCATGCCCTGCGGCGGTCTCGTCAACAGTGACTGGCCCTCCTGTTTCAGCCGCTGTGTAGTCCAAGTGAGCGTTGCTGTTCTCAGCCGGTATTTAGCGCAGACTCGTTGTTGTGGTGTCGCTGCACACCCCAGCACCTCCGCAGACCGGTGCAGCGCTTATAAAATGTGGAGGTCCACGCAGTAACAGGATAACTGCCTCGGTGTCAGGGCCCGGTGCGGAGGTCCGCTAGTTCACGTCCGCCATGCCTGGCGGTTAACCACTCCCCCCCCCCCACTGGAAAGTAACTTTAATAAAGTATTCCACCAAATGCCCCTATGTCGCAGGAACCATCAGTCCTGACCGCAGGGCCCTGTGGTCACAATGCCTTATGGCTGGAGCCTTGGGTTTCAAACAAGGGTGTGTGCTAGCTCCGACCCTTTTCAACATCTTTATGTCGGATCTCTCATAGACGAAAGTAACCCTCATGCTCCAAACCTAGGTGGTCTAAATCTTTCGAACTTGATGTATGCAGACGATATTGTGCTTATTAGCCGTACGCCGATAGGGCTACAACGCTTAATCGACACAACATATAATTACTCGGCAATGAACGGCCTCAGCATAAACCTCTCAAAAACAAAAGCCATGAGAATAAACGCGAAGACGTCTACACCCAAGTCTTGTTGGCAAATGGGAGGAATATCACTGGAAACTGGACGAATATAAATATCTGGGCGTAATTGTCGATAGAAAAGGGTCATTTCAACCACAGAAAGAAGCAATAACAAGGAGAGGAATCTCAATATCGGTCGCACTGAGGAATCTTAAAACGAAAGCAGTTGGTCGTAGCTTTACCCCACTACTACAAGTGATCCAAGCAAAATTAATACCGGCCATCACCTACGGAAGCGAATGCCTCCGAGGGAGGGATGCGCAGATATTGGACAACACAACAGCCAGGGCAATGCGAATGATATTCAACTTGCCTAAGTATACCTCGCAGGCACAAATAAGGCTTGAATTTGGCCTGAGGAATCAAAGAATAGAAAGAATGGGCGCCTATGCCAAAAGTTGGCATAAAATACAGGGAGCCGAAGTCTCAAGCTTGGATTACCACCTCTGGAAGGAGTTAGAAAGAAAAAATAAGAGTGCAGCTGCAAACTATTTAAAGCTCTCAATAGACTCCTTGGAATTACAAGATGCCTGGAAGAGCATAGGATCTCATAATACGTTTAAACAACTAGTAAACAAATCTGTAAGGATTATTTTGCTAGTAGAGGATAAAGCAACACTAGCTAACAGGGCTCACGGTTGGACCGTCATTCAAAACTATACCAGCAGCGCCTGTCAAAGTTACCTAGGAGTCGGTTACACACGAACCACAAAGGAGAAGTTTATACGATTACGGCTGGGTATTCTCCCATCACAATATCATCTCCCCCCGTGGAAACGGCCGCAAACGATAACAAATTGCCGTCTATGTGGGGATCCAAAAGAGGATATCCTTCACCTAATATGCATTTGCAAAGCCCTGGAAAAGGAGCGCAGATATCATTTGAAACCAACCCTAAAGAAACTGGGAATAAGAACATGCCGGCAGGCGGTTAAAGCATGCTTTGACGGCAAAAACATCCAATTAGCAAGTCATCTTGTTAAATTTCTGGAAAAAGTGGAAAAAAAGCAGAACGCCAAAAGGGAGAGATTGGACGAAACAAATTCACACGGCATTTAAGCCCAACTGCCCCACTCGGCAATGACTAGGAACAACCACTTCAACGTTAAAACCTTGCATTAAAAAAATTAAAAATTCCGGACTCTCCTAACTGTTACGCTGGCACGTAGGGGGCTCAAGAAAAAGGTATTCGCCATTAAACAATATAAGCAGCGCTCCTAGATAGTCTGGCTGCGCCCATCTCAATTAAAAAAAAAAAAAAAATGCCTCCTTCTTTTAAACAAGCATATACACTTCTGTGATAAAGGATTGGTCACAACGATATAAAACCGCAGAAGCTGCTCGAAACCAACGATCTATCTTTTGACTGTTACGTCCACCTGACGGTGTTGCCCAAAATTGTTCTAAGAACCTGTAGTCGCATGGATTTGAATTTAGACACTTTGGGGCACATAACGACTCATTTTTATCTTAATTTATGGAACGTTTAAATGAAGTCTATCTCTCAGAAAGCACATATTAGCCTTATGAAAAGTTTTTAACGTTTTAAAGAATTTTTTTAATTCATTTATAAAAATGGGTGTACTAGATAAAATTGTATTTTAAGTTTGTTTATATGTATAAGCGCATGAAGCTGATTGCAATGGTTTTAATTAACTGAGCAATAAAGAATTACTTACTTACTTATGGCTGGAACCAGTGGTCAGTACTTCAAGAGGTATTTTGTTTTTTGTATGCCATAGGAAGATCCAGCAGTGCTTTACAGAGGGATTGGGCTCATACTAGAGCCTTTACAGTACTTTCTTACACGGAGGCTCAGCAGTCTCTTTCTTTTTTAATGCAATTGGAAGATCCAGCAATGCTTTACAGAAGTTGGGCTTGTACTAGAGCCTTTACGGTAATTTCTTACAGGCGGCCCAGCAGTTTCGCTCTGTTAGGACTTTTACAGAGGATATGGGCTTGTACTAGAGTCTTTACAGTAATTTCTGACAAAGGTGGCCCAGCAGTCTCTTTCCAAGTGTGGTTTCATTTATATATGTGTCTCCCATGGAAGCGATATACAAAATTAAGCAATGCAATCCATTCAATCTTCACTGACAGATGAGCATAGGAAAGAAAGGTTAGGCATGGGAGGCTTTTTGTGTTTTTAGGAAATTCAAGGCATACATTGCAGACTTCGATACCATTGCTTACTTCAAAGTCTATATATGACTGTAATGTTGAATTAATCTTCTCTCTTTGTCATGTCTCACCACCTAATCACCAGAAAAAAATGACTATGTCCTCTTGATTATGCCATACACACTGGTACATTTTTGTTGTGCTATTGTTTCCTTTTTCAATCTGGAATTTATAGGTCATCCTCAAATTCAGGGAGGTGATCTTGAGGATGATCCCATTCCACACTTGTAATGTCTGAGAAATTTACCCTACTAATGGTTCTGACTTCTGGAGCCTTATAAACCTTGGGCATGAAATACATGTTCATTTTAATCACCATCAGTCTACCCACATTTTAAGAAGACTAGTCTTTCTGATTGTGACAATTGCTCTAGCTGCACTAAACACACACTCCAAAGACACTTATGGCCATAGTTCCTTCTTCCCATGGCAAAAGGGCAATGTGTATTGATCAGTGTAGAACTTTTCTGGAGTATTCAAATATTCTTGTACCATCTTCTTAATTATCATTGTTGAAACTTGTTGTTTATGAGTTGCATGAGACTGTGTACTTGATTTATGTCCTGACATATCCATAAACCAACCAATTGCAGATGTTGGAAGTGAAGTTGTTGGTGCTGTAGGTTTAGTAGCAGCTGATGGTGTTGCCACAGGTAGGTGCTGCTGCTGCAGATGCAACATGCTTCTGGATTCTGAGCCAACACTGTGCTCTCTGAAGAATGATGACAGCACTTCAGGTCTGCTCTGACCTCGAATTCGTAATTGTTCATATTCTAGGTCACTTGATTTCCAATGGCGGCTGATGATCTAAGTGATGAGACATAATACTTGCCATGGGTACACCTCATTCTTTTCAAAATTGGCCATGGGTGTGCTCACACCCAAATGTACCCATGCACTCATACTCACTGTTTTTTACTCACAAACACACTTGCACATACTTACACTTTTACAATCACTGACTGTCACTCACAAATACTGATGTACAAAGGCTATATTTTGAACTCCTGGTGTACAGGTGTTTTGCTTTAATGGTACCACAGCAGTTACGTCACCATTGATAGAGGCACCCAGACTCACTCCAAGTCCCTCTCACAATCTCCCTCTCACTCATTCAAACTCACACTGCTTTCTCTACTCCCTCGTCCTCACTCTCACCTTTTCATGCTCCTTCTTACTCACTCATTTATTCTCACTCTTCCATTTATTGACATGATCAAACACACTAAACACACACTCTCACTCAATCACATTCTCTCTCAACCAATCACTCACACACTCACACACACAGAGAGAAACTACACCGAATTATGTTGTTTACTTACTTTTCTTCCTCTGGTGGGAACTCAAGGCTTCATGGCAGAAGCAGAGCAGGACATTGGAACCAGCAAGCTATGATTTCTAACAAGGAGCCAGACAGAGCAGCAGGGCCAGGATTAAGAGGAAGGCCAACCTCAATCCCTTTTCCCAGCTTCTTGATAGGACTGGAAGCACAACCCTCTCAGAAGCTGGCACAGTGCTGGTGTTCCTGCCCCTGCTGCTCTGTGTGGCTCCTCACTGGCCTCAGGGATGCACTGATGTGCACCTTGACAACCCTATTTTTGCAGATATGTACTGTGCTGCCTGAAGCATACACAGTGTGTCTGCTAAATAAAAAGGATTGGGCCTTTGTTATGGTATAGTAGTTGAACAATTGCAAAGTAAAGGGGCCCCCTGACACTAGTGAGAAGTACACCTAGACAGGGAAAATACATTAATGTAAATACTCTAGGGCTACTTCAGACCATTGAAACCCTCAAACCATTATGAGGAGGAGAACAAACTATAGTGACACTAGAAAATAAGGAATATATAAAAAAGTTTATTTATAAATTATCTTTATCTTTTTTTGGGTAACTATAAAAACATATATTAGACATAAAAAATTCATACAGAGACTAACAATTGTACAACATTCTGACCACATTCATTCACAGCCATAGACATACTACATACATATAATCAAGTTGATATACATGATTTTTTCGTCAAACATGATTGAGTTTATACAGAATGTAACGAACAAACAACAACAGCACTTTAATGAGAAATTTGCTCTTTTAGGTGGTTTTCAATCTGACTACGCGCGTTTCGACAGAAACACTGTCTTCATCAGGAGTTCCACCTCAGAATGTTGTGCTCTGTAAGGAATAATATATATATATCACATACATATAAATATAATTTTGAGTATAATTTTGAGTGTCACTATAGTAAATGATTATAATAATTTCATATTGTGATAAGGACCCATAATTGGACTAGGGGTATAATCTCATATTGTCTTTTTATAAAAGGGAAGAAAGAGTAAGAGCCTGACAAATTATGAACATAAATACAAACATGTAAATAATCTCCCAAACAACATGTAGCACTGCAAACATACAATAGAACCCTATTATCAATGATCTACATTCTTTATATGAATACCATATCAGCAATGCTAAAATCCCTTATTAAAGGAAAATATAATTGGTGTCCCTGAAAGGCAGTTGAAAGAGAGAAATATAAATATATGCTGTCCAAGATAGATATTCTATAGAGTAAAAAGTACACGATGATCAAAATGTGCACAAAAAGCACAGAATACTAAAGTGAAATTTATAACCAAAAGAATAATAGAAAGAATATATTACCAAGTCTATCCAGCATCTGTATGTAGACTGATGAGCGGTTTAAATGGTTCAGGTCAAAATAAAGATATTGTATTATCAAGAATTTATTCTTGTCATCCAGGATACACCTGTGGAGTTCTAGAGCGGTGTACCAAAACAGAGAAATAAAAAAGAATAAAAAGCTTTCCAGTACTCACTAAGTACATCCTTGAATATGAAAGGGTATTGTGACCAACCAATTAGATTACTTATTTACCTTGTACAGATAATGACCTTTCTCAAAGGGGAAATGTTTTAGTGTAATAGCCGACTCCTCAAGAAAGAGTCCCTGAAACAGATAAACAGACCCAAAACACCATATGTAAAAACACGAACCAAAATAATTTTAAGAATGTCAAAGGTTGAATCATTTTCTATAGATATCAGCGAGGGCAAAACATACCTGCTTGATAAAATGTATCCAACAAGAAAGACGAGCTGCTAGTCCTTCAGATGGTTAAAAATGGATGCTAGAAAGTAAACAACAGGAACGATGTGTTCCATAAGTAGAAAATACTCACAACAAGATTACTATTTTTGTTGGCAAAAAGATGGAATAAAACGTGATGCCTTACATAGATATAATGAAATTATTTGAAGCATTTCAGCGAAACCGCAAACGTCCAAAATAAATGGAAAATTTCAAGTTTATAGTGGAAAAACTCATGGTCGAACACACATAAAAAGCGGTTACAGCGATACCGCCTCAAGAGTGAGACTGTTTCTAACTCTAAACAGTGAGTAAATGTTATTAGGAGCAAAAACTGTATATTCGAACAGATAGCATGACACAACGATAATCTTTATTTGATATGGTTTTAAATGCCCCTAAAGAAATGTGTCCCGATACACGTGTATTATTCCAAACAACTTGATGGTAACAAACATCACCGCAATTACTGAATACTTGCGAGAACCTCACGCTATGTTTACTGATATCGGCGATCCAAAAACAACTGAACAGCTCTAATCTCTGTTTAACGCCGAAAAGCTAATGGCACGAAAAAGACGGTATGTTTAAATACTGTCGGGAAAACAGTCTTATGACCTTGTCACATAATGGGAAAGGCGGAGCAATGCCCGGCCAAAACACAGCAAATGGGGAAATATAAAGACAAAAAAAATGTACGTCCCGATACACATGTGTTATTCCAAACACATTGATGATAACAAACACCAAAGCATTTACAGAACACCCACGAATTCTCACACTATGCTTACCGATATTAACGGTCCAAACAATTGAGCAGCTCTAATCTTTGTTTAGCAGCCTGCCAAAGGGGCTGAAAAACGCCGAAAGGCTGATGGCGCGAAAAAGACGGTATGTTTTAAATACTGTCGAGAAACAGTCATATGACCTTGTCACATGGTGGGAAAGGCAGAACCATGTCCGGCCAACCACAACAAACAAGGAAACATAGAGACAGAAAGTACCGCGATCTTAATGGCAAAGAATGAAAGATTTAAAGGTATCAATGTATGTGAATGTATACAACACAGTCCCAATATATATGTGCAGTACTCTGGCGATATACAGAAGAGAATATATAAACATCGCACCCAAGAACAGCTATGCACATATGAATATATGCACAACAAGATATAATAAACAGTGAGTACATCAGTTAACAAAAACGACTAACCTTCAAAGAAAAAACCCTAAAGGAGTTATATATAAAAAAAGGTTACCCGAGGCATATGTATAGACACCCAGCGATTATTAGAAAATACATGAAAACGTCACCACCTAAAAGCTGTGCATATATCCATGGATGTACAGCGAGATTTGAAAAAACCGGTGGAATGTACCGATGGAAAAAAAATTCCAATAACCTATACCGGGGTCCAGTATTATTTAAGAATACATATAAGCATCGCCACCAAATGGCTGTGCACATGTCCAAAGAAACTTACAGCGAGATATAAAAGATGGATATACCGATAGGTTGGAACAAATAACCTATACTTAGGGACTATTGACCATGCTAGTCATTATAGCGTATCGCTTGGTCCCATGGGATATCAGAATTTAGCCCATTGATGTGGGAGCTCAAAGAAAAAATCCAGAATACCTCTCTGCGTTTTCTTATTGATTCTGCTTGTTGAGTATTTTTTATTTCAATTTTTTCAATCTTATTTGAATCTCACGGTGGTTCATTTCTAAGTAGTGTTTAACTATCGGTGCCGTAAGTTTTTTTGTTTTAATGGCCGAGCGGTGTTCTGTCAGGCGGACCGAGAATTGTCGTGACGTCTCACCAACATATCCTTTATCACAAGGGCAAAGTAGCAGATATATAACATTATCTGTTTTACAGTTAGTAAAAGTTCTAAGTTTAATTTCCTTTTTTGATAAAGGAACTTATCTGTGACTATCACCCCATCACATGCCTTACAATGAGAACATTTGTGGTTACCAGTGATGGGGTGACTACCGTCTAAAGTTTTTTGTATAAATGGTGGTTTAGCTTGCAATCTAGAATGGACCACCAGATCTTTTAAATTCTTGTTTCGCTTATGGGCAAACATGGGGCGTTGAAATGCCCTATCTGGATCAGAATTTGCATTAAGGATGTGCCATTGGGCATTAATGGTTTGTCGGATCTTCTCATTCAAGGATGACTGTCTAGTAACACATACCAATTTCGGGGGATCTTTTTTTGTATTGGTTTGGAGTAAATGTTCCCGGTCATAAAACCTAGCCCTTTTATATGCCTCTTACAAGTCTCCTTGGATAACCACGGTCTATGAACCTTTGTTTCATTGCTATTGCCCTCATATCAAAGTCATATACATTGGTACAATTACGTCGGACACGTAAAATTGTCCCATAGGTATACTTTCTCGTTGACATTTTGGGTGATAGCTAGAGAAATGCAATAACGTATTTCTTGCTGTTGGTTTGGTGTAGAGATCTACTTGGAGAACAGAGTCAACCTCTTTAATTTCAATATCTAAAAATTCAATTTTCCCATCTCCAATGTTTGCTGTGAAACATAAATTCACGTCACATAGATTTATCCATTCCAGAAATTCCTGAAGTTTCACAGGCTCGTCCTTCCAAATAAACAATATGTCGTCAATATATCGGGACCAATGATATATCGACTCAAAAACGGGCCATCTCATTGTAAACAAATTGGTGCTCAAAAATGCCATGTAGATATTGGCTATAGTGGGGGCACAAGATGCCCCATACTCACACCCTTAATCTGTTTATAAAGATCCCCATTGAACTCGAAAGTGTTTTCATCAGAGTACGATGGTAAGGAGATCGATAATGAAAGGCACATTGCAATCTACTGAAAAGGTTAAAATAAACCATTCCACTGCTGTAATGGCCTCAAGCTGAGGGATGTTACTATATAAGGACTCAATGTCCAATGATACCAATGTGTCTGTTTGTCTATTGAAGGCTAAACCTTCTATTTTTGAGATCATATCCTTAGTGTCTCTAACATGAGATAACATTTTTGAGACATGTGGTCGTAGCACTTGGTCAATATATTTGGATATATGCTCCGTTACTGATCCTATAGTGGTGACGATTGGTCTATAGGGGGTTGTTACAATCTTTATGATCTTTGAACCCCGTGAGACACTGGCCATACGGGGTGTTGACACATTCATATAGTCACTTTCCTGCTGACATATTATACCCTGTTCTACAGCATTATTTGTAAGGGTACAAATTTTACGTTGGACTCTGGATGTTGGGTCCGTAGTAATTTTTCGATAGTGTAGGGGATTGTTTAATAGTGTGTTCATGTTTGAAATGTATGTATCTGAAAGAGACACGTTAGTGACAGATTCCTTACCTTAGAATATCCCCAGGCGTCAGGCTGGATCCGGAAAGTTTTTGCGTAGCAGTACCTTTGCGCGTCGGTAGGCGGCGTCGTGCGGCTCGCGTCCGTCGTCGGCGTCGTGATCGCCGGGATGACGTTGCGGGCAGTACTTAGGCGCCGCCCGTGCGCGCTGACGTCAGTTCTTCTTTTTCCGCGCCAGCAAGCGCAGATCCGGGAAGAGCAGTGCCCTGGTCATTTTTTGACCATACTTTTTGGTGAATTTTTTCACTGTTTTTTTTTTTTCATCTCTCAAGGTGTCGTAGGGATGCCCGGTTTCAAACGTTGCGGCGCCTGTGTGCGGATGATGTCCGTCACCGACCCGCATTGGGAGTGTCTCTTCTGCCTCGGCCGAGGCCACGACACGGAGTCCTGTACCGACTGCCAGGCCCTTAACCCGAAAGCTTTGCGAGAGCGGTCTCGAAAGCTCCTCGAGGCCCGGCACTCGGCTCCGCGGAAGCCCCGGTCGCGTGAGAGGTCCAGGGGTCGATCGCGGAGTCCACACCGGTCGTCGGCGTCGAAGTCTTCTTCGTCCGGTAAGTCGAAACACAAGAAGTCCAAAAAGCATCATCGCTCTAGGACTTCGCCTCGCCGGTCTCGCGACTCGGCTGAGGCCCCTCCCGGCACCGTACCCGCGGCCCCGGACATGCCTGTGGAGTCGCCCCCGCCATACCCGCCCTTCCCGGGTTCGGGGGCGGCTCCGGCCAAAGTGCAGGAATTCCTGTCGGCCATGGCCCGCCTCTTCGGGCCTTCAGGCCCCTCCGGTGCGCCTTCGGGGCCCCGCGGGCCCTGATGGGGTTGCTCCGGCGTCGCCGACGGCTCCGGCCCCGGCGTCGCCCGTGCCTCCAGCCTCGATCCCGGCGCCGATGTCTCCGGTGCCGTTCTCGACGCCGCCCTGGGCTCCGGGCGGCGTCGTCCCCCAGTTCCTTCATACAGATGCTGGATAGACTTGGTAATATATTCTTTCTATTATTGTTTTGGTTATAAATTTCACTTTAGTATTCTGTGCTTTTTGTGCACATTTTGATCATCGTGTACTTTTTACTCTATAGAATATCTATCTTGGACAGCATATATTTATATTTCTCTCTTTCAACTGCCTTTCAGGGACACCAATTATATTTTCCTTTAATAAGGGGATTTTAGCATTGCTGATATGGTATTCATATAAAGAATGTAGATCATTGATAATAGGGTTCTATTGTATGTTTGCAGTGCTACATGTTGTTTGGGAGATTATTTACATGTTTGTATTTATGTTCATAATTTGTCAGGCTCTTACTCTTTCTTCCCTTTTTATAAAAAGACAATATGAGATTATACCCCTAGTCCAATTATGGGTCCTTATCACAATATGAAATTATTATAATCATTTACTATAGTGACACTCAAAATTATACTCAAAATTATATTTATATGTATGTGATATATATATATTATTCCTTACAGAGCACAACATTCTGAGGTGGAACTCCTGATGAAGACAGTGTTTCTGTCGAAACGCGCGTAGAGTCAGATTGAAAACCACCTAAAAGAGCAAATTTCTCATTAAAGTGCTGTTGTTGTTTGTTCGTTACATTCTGTATAAACTCAATCATGTTTGACGGAAAAAATCATGTATATCAACTTGATTATATGTATGTAGTATGTCTATGGCTGTGAATGAATGTGGTCAGAATGTTGTACAATTGTTAGTCTCTGTATGAATTTTTTTTATGTCTAATATATGTTTTTATAGTTACCCAAAAAAAAGATAAAGATAATTTATAAATAAACTTTTTTATATATTCCTTATTTTCTAGTGTCACTATAGTTTGTTCTCCTCCTCATAATGGTTTGAGGGTTTCAATGGTCTGAAGTAGCCCTAGAGTATTTACATTAATAGTAGTTGAACTACACCCCTCACATGCACAATCCTGACATCCATCAACAGATTGCTCATTTTAAATAACACCACTTAGCTGGATCCTCACTCAGCCCCTTTTTCCTCCTCTTGTCATCAGGATCCTGGTGGAGAGGCAGAGAGGACTGACCTGTGCACCACACTCAAGTTATCTTTGCATGAACACTGCTAAATTAAATTATTACAGGTGTGGGCAGAGGCTCTCTAAATTGTGTGGCAGAGGGAAGGGCAATACCTTGGAACCCTTGAGGAGGAGCTGCCCCGCCGCTTTCCTGAAGATTGAATTCTTGTAAATTGAGCGATCCACTGTTGAAGAAGGAATTAAAGTGGCTAGCGCTTTTTTGTATGATGGATCGAGTATTGTGCCTGTGAGGAAGTGTATTATTTGTTGAAGTGGATGGTATCCCTCTTCAAGTAATAAAGGCACTATTTCTGACTAGGTCTAGTTAGGTCTCAATATTATAAACCTGAGCTTAACCCTTGGTAGCTGTAGCATAGATCAGACAGGCTTAACTCAGGAGAAATGTATAAAGCATATATCAGTACCAAAGCAGTTAAAAAGTAGAAAAGACAACACAGTGGAAGTCAAGATCCTTTCAACTGAGCAAAGCAGCATGTTGAGTCTGACCTGCAGTGTGACGTGGGTGGCTGTGGCTCGGCTGCAGTCCTGTGGTAGCCTCTGGACCTTTTAGCAAAAGTTTTGGGAAAGTTTCTAAGCACCAGCATCTAGGGTTAAGCAGGAGGACTACGCTCTGACACTTATCCAAAGGCCCAGGGCCTTTGGTACACCACTTGGGGGTCAGGGCTCACTCCAGGGAAAGCCAGCAGCAGGGTCCAGGGCAAGTCCAACTGGAACTGGTTAGCTGGACTCTTGAGGAAGATGGGCTTCTAGCATCTTTTGTGTCCCTGTAGACTAACAGCAGGCTAGCCAACTAGCCCACTTTGGCATAATTTCCTGTGGGTTTAGCTCTAAACAATCCCACAGTGCCCTGCTCTGTCAAAATCCAACATGGCAGAATCTCTGTTCCCCTACTCAAAACCTTGGGGATACCCCTGTGATATGGCTATGGAAATGAGGAATTCCCCCAGCACACCAGTTATGAAAGTGGTTTTCCGCCCACTGGGACAGGTGCCACGCTGGCTACTTGGACAATGGAAGGTGCAGACTTAGATGTGAGTTACATCTGCCTGTGACAGGGGATTCCCCTTTGAAGCTTGTGCAGTTGGTAAGCACATTCCCAGGCCATCCTCTCAGGAGGAGGTCACACCTTCTTTCAGTCAAGACCCTTTGTTCCCTTTCCTGCCAGCCTTTCGCACCTCCCAGCAGGCTGCAAGGTGACAGTTGGGTATTAACCCTGAAAAGGCTATTAGAGACTTTAGGCAGGAAAATTACAACTTTCTAAAAGTGGCATTTTAACAATAGTAATTTAAAATCTGACTTGTCAATCAGATTGGATTTTAAATTCCTTATAATTTGAGTCCTTGAACCATGGTTTTCGTTATTCCTAAATCGGTTTTGTGAAAACTGCTGGTGACTTTTCCCTACCAGGACATGTAAAACCTAACACATGACCTACTTTTTAAATACAATCCACCCTGCCCTATGGGCATTTACGGCCTAACTTAGGGGTGACATCAGTATTAACAAGCATTTGCAATGCAACAGGTCTCGTATTTACGCAAGTTTAAGCTATTGGCATTGTAAATGACAATGCCTTTTATTTATGTTTTAAAAACCAAAACATAAATAAAAGGCATTGTCATTTACATTGCCAATAGCTCAAACTCGCGTAAATGCGAGACCTATTGCATTGCAAATGCTTTTTTTTAAAACCGGTGGCAACTCTATCCCTCCCTCAAAACAACAACTTTCGACATTGGTAGCTAGCCGCCAGCGAGTTTATCGACTTGACTCCGCCGTGCTGGGTGTTGTCGAATTGCGCGTTCATGGGGCAGCTGTTTGGAAAGGGAGAGAGAGAGAGGTGCGCAAAATGAAAATGGCAGGAATGGCATGCCTGCTGTTTAGCAAATATATTTAAAAAACCAAAGTTGGTTGAGGTGCACATACCACAATTAAAGACCGCCACCGCTGCTTAAAATAAAAAAAACCCTAAATGCTATACCGTTCCTGACAAGCGCAGCACCCGATCTTGACACAGCCAAAAATTATGTGCATGCCTCGATGGGTATCGCGTGATGCTTTCCCCAGGGAAGGGCTAGCTTTAAGGAAGCGTGCTTTCTCTATAAACTATTAACAGGCAGCAAAAGCACGCGGCTGCGAAAGATAAAGCTCAGCTGTAGTTGCGCTGATTTTAATTTAAAAGAGAGCACGTGCAGTCGCCATTATTGTATGAAGCTGCTCAAAAAAAAAAGGAAAGGGCATGGCCGCTCCAGTTAAAGAGTTAGCGTGCCACGCTTGCAAAAAAATAAAATAAATAAAAAATGCAGATGAAAAGGAGCAAGCTACAAATAAAGGCGCACAGCAGCTATAATTAAAGCATGCCGTGTTGCCAAAATAATGTAGGTGAAAAGATACAAGCAAAGCAGGCGCTCTTGCAGGAAAGCATGTGGTGCCTGCAGTAGGACAAATTTGTTAAAGAAAATAGTGCTTACAGACCATATTAAAATGTACCGTGTAACAACAGAAGTAAAAGGGCCAGTCCTCATGGGAGGTTACAAATGAAGACAAGGCGGCACTAAGGAGGGACTAACAAGCCGATTACAGAATCAGAAGCCAGCATTTACAAAGGACAAAGACACAAGCCAATGAAAAATATGGGCAGAGAGTGGGTGGAGCTTCAAGTGCATACTCTAATACAGCATGCCTCGCAGAGCGTGCAGTGCATGCGCGCTGTCGCTAGGCTCGACCTAAAAATGACAAAATAATTAAGTAACACCATCACAATATGTGCCTTTTCTTGCTGCACAATTTACTTGACCCTGCAGCATAATTTGGCCCTCCACTGCAGCAGACTTCCAGTGGCCCTGCCAATGCCAGAATATTCGGAAATTCAGACTGCCTCATTCTTGGCATAAGATTGAAAATAGGTGATGAAATACATTGCTCAGAAATTATGGACTCTTTCCTATCAGAGATTAATTTTGCAGGTTGCGAAGGTAGCTCACTTCAGCAAAAAGCCCAAAGGGGATAGAAAAAGTTGTGATTGGCTTAAACATATGCAAAGAAAGGGTTAGTAAAGAGCATTTGTACCAAACTGGAGACCTGAGGAGGAAGAAAAGTGCTCCACAATTCCACGACGTAGCCCTCTTTCCTTAAGCATAGCTCTTACAGTGGTAAACACTGTGAGGGGTGTTTACAAACACACAGGGGCATATTTATACTGCCTGGTTTAACGCCGGACTCCGCCACTTCGGAAACACAGGGCTGCACCATATTTACAACAATATGGTGCAGCCCTGCATTTCTCCCTGCGCTGGCGCTAAACTTAGCAGCCTAGCGCCAATGCAGGCACCCTTGCACTATGTCTGCATTGAGGGGCATCTTCAAATGACGTTTTGTAACTTTTATGTGTGCTGCTTAATGCAGCACACATAGAAGTTGCGAAACGTCATTTTTTGGGGGGATTGTTTATGTGCAGGAAGGGTCACCTTCCTGCACATAAACAATCAATGGCAATTTGCTGTTTCTATGTGTGCTGTACAACGCAGCACATATGGAAACAGCAAAAATGAGAAGAAATAAAGCATTTCTCCTGTTTAAGACCAGGTTTTCCCTGGTCTTAATTTTGGTGCTGCCTCCTATTTACGCCACCCTTGTAAATAGGGGGCAGCCCCTGGAACGCTCTGTCTCCATGGCAGCATAGTCTGAGTGTGCCATCTACGGGCAAGACAGAATGGATGTCCTACTTGTATCAGAAAGAGCTTGAACACCTGCGGATTCAGTCCGCAGAACTCCCGTGCCCAGGGATCTTCCACTCCACCTCAATATTACAGGGCACTTTTCCCACCTAGCACCTGCTGCTTGTTATTTATTCCATGTAATCTATATGCCTTGTGTAAAGCTACAGTGCTACTATAAAGCGCGTTAACATCTTTGGGTAATGTCCACGCTATATATGAGTGCATAAATAAGTAAATACAGCAATAAAACGCCCACTGTTGTCCTTCTGGTTGTACCACCCTGAATGTCAGTGCCTAGCCCATGATCTCTGGCCTTGTGCTCGGTCGTTGTGTGCCTGTTTTAGTCCTTCGGCGCAGTCTGAGGCTGTTTAAGTACACATTGTCTCTTGTGGCACCGACCCTCTGCTACGGGGCATTACTTTGCTGCATGTGACATTTGCCCGTGACTGCGATCTACGCCTATGCCCATGGCCTAATCGGTATGCAGTATATTAAACCCGCCTGCATTATCGGTTTCAGTCTCTTTGCTGTGGTCACTAACGCTGGAACTGGTAATTATTTAAACCTTTTTGGGATTACCGTGCTCTGGTTTCAGTCTCCAGCCTGTGGTCATGAACCCTGTGCCTCGTTTAAGACTCTCTCCTGAAGCCACTAACCCTGTTCGGTCCTTTCTGTACCGGTTCCGATCCCCAGCCTGTGGTCACTGTCTATGCACGTGGTCATCCAGTGCCTGTGTATGGAACCACCTAGTCTATCTGTGTCGGTGTCAGTCTCCATCCTGTGGTCATTCGCGTTGCAACCAGTCATTAAGAGTCAGTGTGTGATGTGTGACTCGCATCAGACACTGTGCGGCACCCCTCCCGCTGTGCCTCCCGCTGCTGGTGCTACACAACACAGGCCCGACAGGAAGAGGAAAGTGGCTCACGGGAGCCCTGCTGAGAGCAGCCATGTGGCAGGCAGATGTATGCAGCGTCTGCAGTCCAAGACAGGAAACCCATGGAGGACTGGGGGGGACGGCGCAGAGGAGGGGTGTGAGGAAGGGTGCAAGGGCAGTGATAGGGGTGCAGTGATTAGAATAGAAAGAAACCTGTGATTGGAGAAGGCTAGCGACGGGACAAGAGATGCACCAACGTACATGCTACACACACGATAATAAAACACAACAAGTAAACATAATCACAGGGATAAACGCACTCGCAGCACCCCACACACGAATGGACAACAAAAGACAAACACACTTTTAGACAAGCATGCTCTGCACACATACAAACCCGGAGATGCCCCCGCCCCGTGTGTTGCTTTATGTGGACTAGCACGCCTCCAGCACGTGACCCACCATCTGCAGGAGAAACGAGAGCCAGGCACAAGGCCCCAACACACTACAGGAGGTGAAGCTGAACCAGAGCATCCCGACCCTTCTGGTAGTGATCCTGCCCTATAGTCCCAGATGGGTTTGTGCTGATCCTGTCAATAGCAAGCAGTGCAGTGAAATCCTTTTCTTGTTTGTTCAGTGAGCATGGCGGGAGGTTACGCGCATGCAAGTTAACTTAAACAGTATTGGCGTTTCCGTGTGAATAAAGGAAACTGTGTGAAGTAGTAAAGAAAATGCGAGACCTATGGAATTGGATTCGAAGTGGCTGCCATTGTCCCGGCTGCTTAAAAAATGTGAAAGCACGCACGGCGTGCTGAATGTAAGCAAAGCATGTCGCCGTGCCTAACGTAGGAGAAACTAGCACACGTACCGTGTAACAACCAAGTAAAGGGGCCAGTAGCCATTGGAGGTTACAAATGAAGACCTGGCCGTACTAAGGAGGGACTAACAAGCTAATTACAAAATCAGAAGCCAGCATTTACAAGGACAAAGACACAAGCCAATGAAAAATATGGGCGGTGGAGTGGGCGGGGCTTCTCTCCCGTACTCTACTACAACAGATCGCCAGTCCAGCGATTGCGCGCTGGCTCAGGCTCGACCTAAAAAGGAAGGTTTACGCCTCACAAATGGTTTATTTTGCAAGGTCAAATTTTCAGTTTTAAAAATGCACATTCAGGCTGCAGGTGTAGTCCTGAAGACAAGCTTTACGTTGTCACTTTAGTGGTGACACAATAGGTGCAGCAGTCTACCAGTGACATTTAACTTATGGGCCCTGGGTACATAGAGTACAGTATTCTAGGGACTTACAGGAAAATTAAATATGCCCATCAGGGATTAGCCAATTGTACACATATGTTAGGGGTCAGAACACATGCACTGAGGGCTGATTAACATTACTCCAGTGTAACAGAGTCTAAACACCAGCAGAATCAGTCACATATTTGGGGGATTTCATGGAAAAAGAGGAATTTTCTTACAATGACACAGGTGTACTCTTCAGGGGACACAATCTCTTTTTGCAGCCTTTGATTTGTGTTCAGATGAAGGATTAAGCCTTTGCCCAAAGCAGCTGTTTCTTCATTGAACTTGGTAAATGTTTGTTACATCTCTTGCAAATGCTCCAGGAGCACAAACAACAATGAGATTGCTTGGCTCATCGTACCTTCCTCCTTCCTGACTTCCCGTATCAAAATCTCAAATGCCATTAGCATTTACATCAGGCACTCCACTAGTTCCCATTTGTTAACCTCCATCGTCATTGCTTTGACAGTTCAGTCTCTCCTTTTGTAGTATGTCATTATTGAAAGACCTATACTGCTCAAACAGGTGTTACAGCATGTAGGAGGTGGAATTTCAACAAACGGGCAGCTCTGGTAGCTCTGGTATGAATACATTGGCATGCTGAATGATCCTCAACTGCTTCTGGGCATTGGAGGAATGACTAAAGTTAGTGCAAATCCTGAAATGAGTGGCAGGTGACCAGTATGTTGTTGATTACAACTTTGTTGAGGAAGTCCTGCACAAGTAGATTGATGCAATGCGCTAAACTCAGGACTCTGAAGTATCCTTCATTATCGCTGGGTTTGACAATATTGCTGCTTTTGTCAATGGCAACAAATCCAATGCTGTGACATTTGGGTTGATCCCATTCTTCCAACGGTGTTGGCAGCTACATGTGATTTCTCTATGGAGAACTTTGTAACTGTTACATGCTGCCAAATGCCTGGAAAAGCATCCTGAACTGCAATATGAGCAGCCAGACTTTGCTTAACCTCACCTAAAGGAGACAAAGTGTACAGTGATGCACATGCAGTCTGGTGATTGACAACTGGTCCACAGGTCTGTTGTGAGGTGGGTGGGATTAACTTCACCCTCCTTCATTGCTTGATCAACCAATTCCAACACTTGATGGAGCAGCACTGGTGCAGCAACAGTGGAAAAATAGGTCTAGCTTGGAACCTTCTTTTTTGGACAGAGGGTCTCCATAAATTCCAGAAACTATTCTCCTTCCACCAAGGCAAAGGGCAGGAGGTCAATCAATAACATTTTGGTCAGCCTACATTAAATATTTGGACCTTTTTATGGGTTTGGTGGTAGGGCGACTCCTTGATGAACGTAAACTTGATAGTGTATGGTTGTGACTGTTTTCTTTGAGAGGATACCTCCACAAGTGATCTACAGGAAGAAGTTGAGCTGACTCCTTCCCTCTTTTCCATGTGCCATGCTGAGGTTGCTGCGGATGATGACTGCACCCTATGAGCAACAGTCACAGCTTCCTCCTCACCACCACCTCCTTCTATCAGTTTAACTTCTCCTCTCTCACCAGCAGATATCTTTACAAGCTGCTTTTCATACACAATTGTGTGTTGATTTTTCAGATGGGCTAGTTGTCCCCCAGGATTGTAATGTCCACCTTACTTACCACGATACACTGGTTTGTGGCAAAGTGAGCATTCTGCGATGGGATCCTTAGTGAGGACTAAGTGTAACAAAACTGCAAACTAGGGAGGAGAGCTTTTTTGTTGAGCCAATGCTTAGGCGGAGGTAGGCGGTGGTGTTTGGCTTTCTTGAGGGTGGGGTGAGACTGCCATAGGGGTGATGGTAGATGCTACAGTTTTTTAGGTTTTTGAAAAGATTGAAGCTGGTAGTATTGTGATACTGTATGATGCATAGCTGGTTCAATAGAGGTGACCTGCTTTTACTCTATTCCACTCTCCAAATGAGCAACCACTGGTTCATCATTTTTCTCACTTCCAAGGCTTTCAGGAGCCTTCCGTTTGCCTCGTCTCGCATGGTGAGTCTCATCTGCAGTCCAATCAATGTCAAAATCATCAGAAGGGGACATGGAGAAGATGGGGAAGTACTCTTTCTTTTCCTATGAAATTGTGAAGGAGATATGTCCAATAGAGAAGCAGTCCCAACAATATCTTGCTTGGCAGAACAACTTCTTGCTCTGCTCCTACATCTGAAAGATCAGGTGTATCAGACTGGGTTCCTGTTCATTTTCTTATGAAGAAAATTTGCTTTGCTGCTAGGACTAATACATTTCAGACTCACTTCTATCAGCCATGACTGCAGTCACTGCAATGCTGAGAGACATCGGTTTTGATTTCGGTGGTGGTGGAACCATTGTTAATCAAGGGGTTATGCTCCACCAAGGTGCTTCCTCTCCAGAGGAGGGTGCAGCAGGTATGCCATGTTGCCGGACAAAGGATTAGGGCTTGATGCGATTGGTGGCAACTTCTCCTTACTGGCCACTTTCTTGGTAGGAACCCCCTTCTTTGGGGCCATCTTATTTACTTCTTGTATGGGTCAGCAGCTTGAGCAGAAGACCTTAGCAGAGAAGGCTCAGGATTCTGGTGTCACTGTCAGCTAATTCACAAACTTTTTTGCTTCTTATTATTGTGATAGCATGTGCGCCTGCAGGCAATAAAATTAAGCAGGAAGACGATGGCACTTGGGCAGTCTAGTCAATGTAATACAAGTTATTTCCATCATAAATGCTTAACAATAATGAACCTATGCCTGTGCCACAAGTTTTGATGACAGACAGAGGTTCCCAATTAATCTCCAAATTTTGTTTTGCTTTTGGAAAGGTCATCTACTTACTGGTTATCATCCACATGTAAAAGGGCAGCAGAGAGAACCACTAAATCAATGTGTTTCATAATATCTGCGGTATTAAATGTTATTGCAGGAGGTGTGAAGTAATATTTGTAAACAACAGAACAAGCCCACAAGCAACTGATTAAACAACTCTGTATAATTGAATCATTGTTTCATAGTTTTTTGTTTAACATTATTTTGTCATATGGTATACTCATTTTTATCATGTTTACTATGAAGCCTTAGGGTACACATCTGTTCGTGTTGGATCTAGTACACCCTGGTTATCTAGCTTTTTTGAATTTTGTCCACAAGTTCAGGCAGGATCATTCCAGCAGTGCACGCTAAGTTTGTTTCAATTGTTGGAATTTTCCAAATAACCTTTGTTGAGATTGTGTAATTGAGTGCACCTCAACTTATTTTTCAATCAGCACTTTCCGAGTGACACAGCTCTTCCTGGATGAATACCTAATGGTTTATCCAGTTTAAAATTTTTCCTGCATTCCGTTGTTTAATATCTTTTATCAATAGCTATGTACTGAAAGGGCAGTACCAGACCAAAAAGAACCTTAATCTGGCCTTCTTGCACTACCCATACAGAGGTTTTGGAAGAGTGAGTTATGCAACCTCCTTATTTATTCTGTGTAAATAGAAAAATATACTTGCACCATGCATCACAAAGGCATGAGTGAGCACTGCCAAAGGTGACATCTTGAGAAAACGCATACAGTATTGCCCTACATCTATGTCCAAATATTCCACAGTCTCGTACAGATGCTCAAAAGCTGAGGTGTCACTATGCAGCGTACAGATACCCTCACAGGTGAGTACAGTGAAGATAGAAAGCTTGTTGCACTGTACTGCAAACAGTTCTCTTCAGTGCTGAGTATAAGGACGCTTAAAAACTGAAGTTGTACTATACTACCAACAGATATCCTCAGAGAAGAGTACAATGTACATGGGAAACGTGTTACACTCTACTACTAACAGAGGTCTTCACAGAGGAGTATATTGGAGATGTAGATGGAAAGCTGAAGTTGCAGTATACTACAGAGGTGTTATATGATATAATATCAACAAACACAACATCAATTTACCACAATATTGGGAAAAATATTGATTACTGAAATTTCAAGAAAAACACGAACATCACAAAATAAATATTGCTCTTAAAAATATCATTAATAAGTAATGTTGATAACAATATAGATAAACAAAATATTGCTACTTCATTAAATACTTGAAAAATAAATAAAATATGCAAAAAATAAAAATAGCAAACAATAATATTGCCTAAATAATAATAATATAATACCATGCAATTATTTTTAATAACCCATACAATCTAAAATAACTGAAAAAATAAAACATTAACATTTTAATACACCTTTTTTCTAGAAGAAATATAATTAACTACTAAACAAGCCACATAAACTCTAACACAACCTAAAAATAATTTACAATACAGTAAAACACTTACAAGCATTAGAAAAAGTATACCATATAGAGGAACAAAAACAAAAGAATATTACAAATTCAATAAATGTTTTATATATATATATATATATATGTATTTACATATATATATATATATATGTATATACATATGTATATATATGTATTTATGTAGTTATAGTTAGGACGATTCTATTAAAAAAGAGTTTTTTCTTTTGCCAATATCTTTGGCGCCGTTTGACGAATCTTCGCAAAATCTTCATTTACAAATACATTAAATGTTATATATATATATTTTATATACATATATATGTATATACATATATATATTTATGTAGTTATAGTTAGGACCTTGCTTCTATTCAAAGAGTTTTTTCTTTTGCCAATATCTTTGGCGCCGTTTGACGAATCTTCGCGAACTTTTTCAAACTAATGGGGCGGTCAGGTCAGCTCCTGTGTTGAAAGTTTTGGGGTGATTTGTCAAGTGGGGCCGAGAAAAAGGGGGGGTCCCAAAATGCTTTTTCTCCGTGTTAATTTTCATAGGAAACTTTAGACACGGCTACAGCACGAACTGCTGAACGTAATTACACCAAATTTGGCAAAAAGGTAGCTCTTGGTTCAAAAAGCACTCTTTTTGTTAAATGGTGTAAATCCATTCAGTAGTTCCTGAGAAATGTAATCATTTCTCAGATGTACAAATATCCCCGTGGAGGATCCGCAAACCCTCCAGATCTCGAGCCTGCAATCTGATTGGCTGCCAACAGTTCCAACTGGGAAGTGTTAGCAGCCATCTTCTGACTCGGTTGAACTGAGTCACAAGAAAAAAGGTAAAAAAGGATTAAAAACAAGAAAAGGGGGCAGGGTAGAAACACCCTGACCCCCTAGGCCTGCTCAGGGGGTCCCACAGGGACCCCCAGGGCCAAAAAAAGCATTTCTAAAAAAAAGAAAAGTCTGCTGGATTTGCGCTGGGTGAGCAAATCACGGCAATTTTTTTTTTTTTTTAAACGAAGCACGGTCTCCCATGCTTTGCTTCTTTTAAGCCCCCGGGTGGGCCAGGTCCCGGGGGCAATGCCAAAATCTGATGCGGGCCCGTGGAGGCCCCCTCAGCCCCAGGGACCGCCACCTCCCCAGGGCTTTGATATAAACATGCATGGGGGCTCCTGCCCCCCCACGCAGCCCTGGGGACCGCCACCTCCCCGGGGCTATGTTTAAAAAATGAAGTGTGGGGGGGTTCGAGCCCCCCACACTACCCCAGGGACCACCACCTCCCCGGGGCATACATAAATTAAATGCGGGTGTACCCCCACCCCCAACCTTTCAAGCAGTTTAACTCTAGTGGGCCTCTTAACTCTTCTCAGCCTGGGAGCCTCCCTTGACCACCCCTACAGAATTCTTATCCTCATCTTCCCTTCTGATTGCTCATATCCCAAAAACTGCTTACCATAAAGTATCACACCAGTCAGCTTTCCGGCATTCGGAACACCTTACAAACATCTCCAATAAATCCACTATAAAATTCACAACATCTTCAGATCACTGGAGATTACCACCAATACCTTCTTTCTGACACTGTGCTCCTGAAGCCCCAAATTCCAGCCATGCCAAGAGCCTTTGAATCACCTGATCTATATTCCTTGACTTATTCACTACAGCTTCTCTGGCATTTCTGACTTATGCAAATCAACCTCCGGTGCCAAGCCCCAGGACTTCGTCCACTGCAAGGAGACAAGGGAGCTGCAATTTTATTGTCTGCACTCAATGTATACCTGGCTCTAAATATAATAGCTCTTATTCACAAACTGCACTGGGTAATACTTGTTATAATACTATAATACATAAAATTATATTTATTTATATTTTATAACTGTTTTAAATAATTTAATTTAAGTTATATTTATTTCCTGTGAGGGTCTATTTTAAGTCTCTATCTCCTACCTTATTTTCTGTGGGAAGGTGTTGTCCTATCAGTGGTTGGCCATGTGAGGTGATGGACTTACTATAGCTCCTTTTGGCAATAGTGACTTTGCACTCATAATTTTGGCTCCTCCCACTTTTGAAAGGGTTAAGGACATGTACATTTATTCTTTGTAGGAACTTCTTATTAGGATTGTGTGCATAGGCCATAGTAGTAAAGTTACTATAAAGTGTAATAGTAAACTTTCACATGTAAATTACTCACAAGTGCATGTTACCTTTGAGAATAGTGCCCGGGAGGTAATATAAGCAACCAAGAACAAAAACCCTCAACAGCTTAAACCCTTTCCATTCCTCTCAGGCTGCTAATTCACAAAATTGACTACTGCCATGTTGTCCTCCAATAAGTTATGCTTCTTCACTCCATCTGCTGCTTTTCTGTTCACCTCTCCTCACACCATTTATCTTTCCAGAACATACTAAAACCATTCTCTCCAGCCGCATATGACAAAAATGTGTACACTCCATTCCTTCACCAAAGTCCATCAACCTCACCCCATTAAATTGCCTCAAAAATACCAACCACGCTATCAAGTTTACCTTCACATGTGCTGATAAACATTCTCTATGATTTGGTAACAACTGTCCTGCCAGTGCAACAGCGAGTCACCTTCTGAAAGCCTGCACTACCTGAAAAGCAAAATTAAGGTAACCAAGAAGTACTTGAATTGACCTCACTTCCATTTTCCTCTTTGCCAACCACTGCTACCTTCTTCTCTATTTTCCTTCATCACTGAATCTATTGCAATATCTAGAAAGGATAATATAGCTTGATTAACTGTCTTTTCCTGATGCCATGGAACTCCAACGTATGCCATCAAAGCCTGAAAGGTGTCTAAAACCTCCGTCCTGACATGACTGTGCGCTCTGAGATCCCACTACAAAGAGGTTGTAAAGATATTATCTCACCAGTTCCGATCCTAAAACCTCAGTTAAGAACAAACTAAACTTTTCAAAAGAAGAATACGAAATAGCATATGCCATTGGAAAACCCTTATCCACATTATCTTTTACTTGAGTCTGAATACCTAACAACACGTTGTCAGGGTGCACATGCAACAGGCGAATGGCTGATTTGACGTCACATTGTGCCGTGAAGGCACCAGCCCTCTTTACCAACTCAATTATGTCATTTTTATTTACTGATGTGTAGTGAACTGGTGAAAGTTCCTCAAATATATAAACAATAATAAACAGTCCTTCTGGCCATAACAGGTACTGTATCAATATGAATTGTCCCTTTCTATGGCACCACGTCGGTAGGGGACACAATCAATCGTTTAAGTGGCTAGTCCTCAAACAGCCCTACCATCCTACCCTCATTCACCTCCTTCTGTAATTTTTCCAAGAACATCTGCAGGTGTTCCTGAACCAATTGCAATTCTCTGTCCACCTCCTATCCTGAGGACCATCTTAACCCTACTTCA
The DNA here is from genome assembly GCA_963921515.1 of Calotriton arnoldi. Lineage (NCBI taxonomy): Eukaryota > Metazoa > Chordata > Amphibia > Caudata > Salamandridae > Calotriton > Calotriton arnoldi. The sequence continues at coordinate 90,137 of CAWUFW010016909.1, forward strand.
ACCCTCTGATAACCATTCAATTAAAAGAATTGCATCATCACATTTAGGATAATGCTGAAACTAGGAACTTAATACCTCAACTTTCTCCATTGCACCTTAACCTCTTCTACCTCGCCCTGCCTGCATCTGGCCCAGTTCCATTTGCCCGCACACCTCCATTATCAGGACAGTTGCTAACAAGTTGCTTCTCCTCACATTTAGAACATTTATACTTAAATATGCAATATTCCCTGTCGCACATGCCTTCTTTCCAGTCTGGACTCATCCTCCAAACTTGCTTGCACCACTGCAGGCTTCATGCTTTTCTGTTCCTATAAAACTGTAACCTCTCCCTCTGGGTTAGACAACACAGACCCTGCTGACTGTTGAAACCTTCCATACGCCAATGCCATTACTCTTGCGCTTCTCTCACCCGGTGTTCATACTCAGTCAGCCATGTATCCCTCTTCCAATTTCACATCATTCCTCCTCATAATTCGTGTGAGACCTGTCAGCCTTACTGTGGTCTTCCCCTAAACATTTTGCCTCTCCTCCTCCATTTGCCGAACTTATCTTCGTTGGCCTTAGGATTCTGAGCACTTTACCACTGCTAAACAGTGCTAAAATGCTTGCGCTCTCTCCCTAAATCATGATAGATTGGCTTATACCCAATTGGCATATTTAATTTACTTGTAAGTCCCTACTAAAGTGGTACTACATGTACCCAGGGGCTGTAAATTAAAGTGGGCATGCAGCACTGATTGTGACACCTACTCAAGTAGCCCTTTAGACATGCCTCAGGCCTGCTCTTGCAGACCCTGTGTGTGCAGATTCAAACTGTCATTTCGACCTGGCAAGCCCAAACCTTCCTTTTTAATACATATAGGTCACTCCTAGGGTAGACCCTGAACAGCCCAGAGGGCAGGGTGCCATGTATTTAAAAGGTTGGACATGTACATTTAAGTTTTACATGTCCATGTTGAGAAAAACTCTTAAATTCGTTTTTCACTATTGCAAGGCCTATCTCTCCCATAAGATAACATTGGAGTTTCCTTATTACATTTTTAAGTGTCATTTCCAAATGAGAAGAAATAACCAATTCATGTTGGATGTCTTTGGAATTGGGGTGAAAAGTCCTGTTTAGTGGTGAAGTCAGAATTTTTATCACAATTAAAAAAAAAACACTTTTGGAAAGTTGGCATTTTTCTACCCTTAGCCCTTTTGTGACTACAGCATGGCCTGGTTCACAGGACTGGGTGTAACTGATAGTCTTTGTGAATTCCCCCAGACAGCCACAAAATTGAGGGATTAGATGTGCCTGAGTGGGCCATCTGCTGGCAGGATAAGGGGGGGGGGCAGAGCTGAACACAGCCCCACTTACACCTGAATGACCTGTGCTCTGCCTTCACACAAAGGGTCTAACAGCCCTACATTGTCGCTTCAGACAGTTTGGTGCCAGGCCAGGGGAGGCAGGAAATTCCATGCACTTCAAAGCCACTGTCTAGAAGCTTCTCCCACCTTCCAGAACCAGGGCACCATTGTATAAAAGAAGGACCTCATACACCAAATCTTCAGTACACTTCTGGATCTGTGGATACTCTGCCAGAATGAAGGACTGTTGTGCCGCTACAAGGACTGCCAGTATGCTGGACTGCTGTTCTGAAGGATCTGCTGCCCTGTTGTGCTGACCTGCTGCCCTCTTGCCTGAGGAAGAAGATTTGGACCTGCAACCAGTCTTGAACTCAGTACCCCAGGGTGACTCACAAGGGCTAGTCTGCTGGCCTCCTGATCTGAGCCTCAGGGACAAAAAGGATCCCCGACAGCTCTTGGACCCGGCTTCAGTGAGTTCCTGAGCCCCAAGTGGTGCCATTCAGGTCCTGGATCCTTGGTATGGCTCAGTGGGCTCTTAATTCAAACTTTTGGGCTCTGTGCGATCATGAATGGGCCAGTCTGCAATGAAGCTGCGCCACTTGCACCGAGAATTAGCGCGAGCTACCGTCAAACTGTCTCTTCGCACAGCAGCATTGACAGCCCACGGGGGACCCCAACGCGAAGCTCCAGCACACCCATCCACGATGCCTGGCCAGCCTCTTCGCACCGTGCTGACTGCCACCAGCGATGCTTTCCTTGCTCCTCACGACCGTCTACAACATTAACCACATCATGGCACACAACTTGAGAAGGTGCAACTTCAGCAGGACTAATCTCGGACTGTATCCGACCCACACTCCATTGTGGTTGGCCCGAACTTTTGATTTCATCCTGGTCCAGCGCTACCAGATAGCCGTGGTAGGCGCTTTATGCTGTTAGGTGCTATATTGCAATTTAATCTTGAAAAATTCATAACTCCAGATTAAGTGATTGGATTTTCACAGTTTTACTGTTTGAAATGTTGCATCAAATACTTTACATAATGCCTCTAAGTTAAACCTGATCTGTACCAAGCTACTGGAGGGTAGAGGGGTTGAGCACAGGTTAATTTTGTATTGCCTGTGCCTTACCCTGACTAGGATTGTGGTTGCTGCTTGACCAGGGTTTACACCCCAGTCAACCAGTAACCCAATTTCTAACAGTTTGCATCTGTGTCTTCCGCCGCTTAGTTTCCAATGACTGGCCATACCACTCATGCCTGACAGCTTGCTATCTCCATCACCACCATCCAAACAAAAATCAAAAAAACCTTAAAAGACTTTCTTCCTGAGTTTGTCAAGGAGGCTGCAGTAGACTCACCCTGACTCCATCTCCAGTCATCCAGTGCTGCTAAAGAGATGGACACACCAGACCAAGCCCATGCTTTGGGCCACACAAGACCCCTCCGGCTTTAGGTATAAAGATCACACTGCCTTAACTCCATTGACTCCATCCAGTGCCCCTGGTGCCCGGTAACCTACAGGCCTGGAAGCTCAACTACAGCACTATAGCTCAGCTGTCTCTCCATTTACCTCTTTTTCCACCCAAACCCATTTGTCATTAGTGCCTGCAGCCTACTCTTGCCCAGATCTTTGCAATCTGGAAGGGCCAATTCCCTCAACTGTCCCATCAGAGAGGGCCACACCCTGTGGCCCCACTGTCCCATTTGCTTCTGCTCCACTAGAAACCAAGTGAGTTGGCATTTCTGCAAAGAAAACGCTTGGTGGGAGGGTAATGCCCCCTTTGTCTACCAATGCACCATGCCTTTCTGCCACAAATCTCTCATCCGCAGCAAAATGTTCCACTCCCTTCAATACTTTTTGCTACCTCTTTTCCTTGTCCTCTTCAGAAGCACACAGACATTGTACTATATCAGATGCTAAGCTCGCTCCAAATCTGTATACATTCTAACTGCAGCCAATCTCACCTCAATGTGGGCTCTCTCCCCCGGCGATTCACCATCCAAGCCCTCTGTTGACCCACTACCTCACAGGCCATCCACCTAAACTGCCACAGCCACCCTGTCCTCCGACCTCTGCATCAGACTTGCCTGCTTAGGAACCCAAGCTTTGTCCAAAATCCCCGGGATCAATAGATTCTCGCTCCCGGTGTCCTTCTGCACTAACAGGGTATCCACTGCCACCTTAACTTTGTCACTTAATATACCAACCCTACCCTAGTCTAAAAACCCAACCACAAATTAATTGATCTGTTACAACTAACCCCCTGCAGCAGGTAACCTTAAGGGCCCACTACCTACCTGGAAAGAGGACCCCCATGGACCTTTTCCTTCTCCACACTGACCTCTACTCCCCCCCCGCTCACCAAACCCCTCCCCAATCCCTCCTATTAAAAGTGCCTCAATTGCAGGATTGCATCAGCTGTCCATAGAGCCCCGGGGTATGGTCTCCTAGGGTAAATTGCCCAGGGACCCATATTCATGGGAAAAGTGTGGCACACCAGAATGGAAGTTGTAGACTTGAAATATTTTCCAATAGAAACGGCTGCAGTAAATGAACAAAATTATGGGTTTCATTTTGTCATAGTAATTCCGAGTAGTACTCTGGAACGTTACATAATTGCACATTTTCAATAAATTCTCCAATAGCTGCCACACACAAACCAGAAATAAGTCTGACAGGCTGAGTGAAACATGCATTTTCAATAACAGAAGCAGTAGTCTGTAATGTGAATCCTCAGTAGTCTAATACAGTTTCGTCACAGATTTCGAGTGAACATCTAGAGTGCTAACATTCTATGCACATGACAAAATTGATGCCATGTTGCTGAATAGGAGATGTTCAATTTAAAGCCTTACCTATAGAGCAGACTGAAGTAAATACGCGTTGAGTTGTTAATGCAGATATGAAATCAGCAGATTAAAAATATGAGAGGGCATGCACAAATATTTAGTCATTTCTGACTCAATTTATGTTAAATGGTTAAAAATAGTTACTGAGAGAGATCCCTCAGCTTCACCTTTCCAAATTTGTTACCTCAGACTATTAATCCTCTCTCTTGCTTAATAGCTTCTAAATTTTAAAAAATAGTAACATTTAGGTAGCTATAAAATGTTTTTAATCTTCATTTGAATATGTGTCTCCAGATTTGTTTTGGTACAGGAAGAAATTTGCAGTCTGACTGCATATCTAAAATTAATAGATCTGTGTTCCTGTGGCTAGTGAGACCCTTCCAAGTATTGCTGGTTAGGCACTTAACTTATTGTTTATGAAAATGTTGCACTGTATACCATATAAACTACTACATTCAAAGATATTTATTTAAAACATTTTGAAAATGAGTTACATTGTAAATCAGACCGAACATTGAGACTACTTTTTAACACGTAGTAAAAACATACACAAGACTTGGAATTTTTTTTAAAAAGTTAACTCAACAAAGTGACTGAAATGTTTGTAGGGATGCTTTTATTTAAGGAACTTGTGGTAGCCTATATAAGAACCATTTTTATGGGCATAATCATCCTTCTGCACAGGGAAATGATTGATTACAGAGCTGTCTCCTCCAGTAAAATGTCTTCCAGTGCAGGCACGTTCTCTGAGCTAGCTGAACATTTTAGTTATTTATTATAACTCCGTGATATTCACAGGCAGCTGGCATGGAAAGAAGGCAGTGTAATATGTGAGTTGAAGCTATAATGAGGCTTGCTTCAGGGACTAGCTATGAAACTAAGTAGATATTGACTGACTTGGAGCCAATCAAAATCCACAACTTTTGGTAGTGTACAGCTCTCTGATTTACAATTGCATGTACCCGATACTTTATCTTATGTGATGGGTATGGTTAAAATAAAGGCATTTACTCATTTCCATTTACAGAGTCCTTTATTATATGTGGCATAAAACCATTACCGGTCAATGTAGACATAGGAACAGATCTTTGTAAAATCATGCCTATTTTTCCTACATGTATGTTGACCTCCTCGGACTAAATTTTCCCAAATGGTGCAGTGCAACAAACTACTTTAGGGTTGCCTCACTCACTGACATTCTCACTCGGCTAGAAGAATTATTCTCTGGGGGGCGTGGCTTGAGCTGCCACAAGATGGCCGCGTCTTCGTGAGGCTCTGCGCTCTGACGGGACCTTCTATTTTCTCAGAGTGGCTGCAGACGAGTTTGGGAGCCATGAAATGAATCTATCCGGAGCGCAGGCGCGGGGGCACCGGTAGCTGTCTTTTTTGGGGGTTTTTAGCAGCTTTTTGTTCCTGATTCCCCCGCGCTGCGTTTCCCCTCAGAAGTCCCGATTGCGCCCGCCATTTTGTTTATTGTGGGACGCGGCGGTGAGCAGGAACACTTTCTGCTATGGCCAGACTCAGAAAATGTCTTATACTCTGTCTAAGTCTCTGGAAATTATCTAATTTTTCATAAAAGACAGCTCTCACCTACGTTTTGAGGCATTTAGATCGTTATCAATCCCTCCTTGCCTCCCAGACATAACTGGACATTAGGCGCACCTCTTTTTGGCTAGCACAGCGTGGAAGTGCTTTTACAAGAAAGAGGCTTTTGTTCTATTTTGGATTTTAGCAGACTTTTTAGGTCCTGCTTGCCTCTCCAGGTTGCTACGTCTCTCTTGTGGTCACATTATATCAGCGCTACCTTTTTTCATTTATATGGAGCCCCCTTCCTCTCTCAGTCAGAAGAGTTCCTCTGCAAATATGTCTTCCTTACGCAAGGATCCTACCACTGCTGCCTCCAAACATCAAAAGAAGGAGCCCAGTTCTCCCACCAAATCTCCACTTCCCATTACGCTGAACGACCTCATGGAGGAAATAAAGCTCATAAAACCGTTCGTGATTGACACTAACACTACTCTTCAGAGACTAGAAGAAAAGTGGTTCAATTTAGACTCGAGAGTTTCTGTGGTGGAGCAGAAGATTAGTGATACTCAAGACTTGATCCCTCAGGTAGCAGCTCTGTCCAAAGACATAGCTCTTCTCAAAATACCGGCGGAGGACTTGGAAAACCACAATAGGCGTAATAACCTTCGAATTTATGGTATTCCGGAGGGAGAGGAGGGGTCTGACATGCTTGCCTTTTTGAAAATTCATATATCTAAGATAGTTGGTCTCAAGGAAGGCATCACTCTTAATCTGCAATGTGCCCATCGTGTTGAACCTAGACTCCGGGATTCTCCTCCTACATCGTCTGTTAGTCGCGCCAGAGGGATTATTGTCCTTTTTTTGAGGAAACCGAACTACTAATGGTTCTGTCGGTGGCAAAACAAAGAAAGCAGATGTTGTGGTCTGGGCAACGAGTTTTTCTCTCTCAGGATGTGGCTCGCGCCACTGCAGCTCGTCATAAGGAGTTCCTCTCTTTCCGTCCTGCTCTTCGTTCCATGAATGCTAGATATGGTTTGGTGCATCCATGTTTTTTTAAGGTCACTCACAAAGAAAGGACTTACTCATTTGATTGACCTGAAGACCTTCAACAATTTACTCTTCGCCACAAAGGAGAGGCAATGGACTTTGAGAAAACCTGAATATTGTTTTTTGCATCATGTTTTAGTTTCCCTGGCTTAACTTCTTCTTAATTTTTAGGCACTGGTGGTTTTTCGCTCTTTTCCATTTGTATATGTCTATCTTACTGGTGGTTGATGTTGTTTTGTCTGCCTTCTCTGGAGGCTATTTCTTATTAATTATGTGGTTCTTGTTTTTCCCAGATGTCTCTTCTCCTGTTAGGACTGCTTTCCCTGATGTTTCCTCCATCCTGCTCCTTCCTTCCCGCTCCTAGTGTTCATAGTTTTTCCTCACGTGTGGTAAGTGTTATTTTCTTTTTTTTTTTTATTCATTTTCCTTGTATCACATGTTTGCTTGTTATAGTACTTATTACTTTCTGGGGCAAATTATCAAGAACGGCGTTAAAATTATCGCCGCTTTAGCGGCAGGAAACTGCCGCTAAAGCGGCGATAATGGGCTTGATAATATGCCCTTGAGAATTCCAATAGAAGCCCATGTTCTGGTGTGAACATGGGCTTCTATTGGAATTCTCAAGGGCATATTATCAAGCCCATTATCGCCGCTTTAGCGGCAGTCCTGCCGCTAAAGCGGCGATAATTGTAACGCCGTTCTTGATAATATGCCCCTCTGTCCCATATGATCTACTTATCTCCTTGGCTACCGCTCCCTGTTATATTTTACTTTTTCATGTTCCTTTATTCAGTGGTCCTTGTCGTTTCTCGTTGACTTCGTTGACTCTGCCGTCTGTCTTTCTTTCACGGCTCCCCGCTTCCTCATGATATCCCCTTTAGTCCGGGAATGTTTCCTGTTTTTCCTGGCTGAAGTCCATTGGCTTCCTGTCAGCTTCTCTTTATCTATCATTTTCATTCTCTTCTTTTTCTCTCTCTATTTTCATTTCATCCTGATTTTCTTTTCTTTGTCTTTTCTTCTTTGACTTATGGCTCCCTTCCTCCCTTTTCTCTATCCAGTATATCATCTTTGATTACTTTCCTCCTTTTCTCTTTTCCTATTTTGAACCCTTTTAACATCCTTTCTTCTTACTTGTTTTTACTACATAGCTATCTATCTGTTGACTTCAAATTTTTACAGGTTGAATTCTTTATTTTATCAATTTTAAAGTGCTCATGGCGTTGTTCATTGTTTCTCCCTTTTTGTGATGGCTGATAATGTTCGTATTGTTTCATGGAACGTGAAAGGTTTACGTAATCCCATTAAGAAACAAAGGATACTTACTCATCTTTCTAGATTACATTGTAAGATTGCGATGTTACAAAAAACACATCTTAACGATATTGATATCAACTCTCTTAAAAAACAATGGGTTGGCTATGTGTATTGTTCCCCAGCTAAAGAAAGGAAAAATGGAGTGGTGACACTATTCCACAAGTCCCTTTCTCTTACTATAGAAAAGGAGGAGAGGGACGCTGATGGAAGATGGCTTCTTCTTCATGTGATTATAAACGGTTCCCCTATCTCTCTCCTCAATATTTATGGCCCCATTGGTGTTGATTCACAGTTTTGGCAATCCATGTCAAACACTTTCCACTCATGTTCTGACTCCAACCTCTTAGTGGGTGGGGATTGCAACCAGGTCATGGACCCTTTCATTGACAGGAAATCCTCTTCTAGATACATCCCTAATAAAATGCAAAAATCCTTTTTGAGCACTATTCGCTCGAGAAGTCTGGTAGACGCTTGGAGGATATATAATCCGGACTGTTTAGAATTTACTTTTTATTCCCCTACACATAACTCTACTTCCAGAATTGACTATATTTTTCTGAGCCCACACCTTCTTCCTAATTTAAACCATGCTGAAATTGGATCCATACTTATCTCTGATCATGCTCCTGTCCTTATCATTTTAGATCTCCCTTCGATACCTTCCAAGCCTCGTAGATGGCGTTTTAATAACTATCTACTCAAAGATCCTACTTTCATTGGGCGCTTCAAGATTTTCGTGTCCGAATATTTTCTCTTTAACAACAGTCCTGATACACCTTTTCACATCATCTGGGACACTTTTAAAGCAACAGCTAGAGGCTTTATCATTGACTATGTGGCTGTTAAGAAGAAACAAGGTCTTAAGGAGTCTGCCTCCTTACTAGCTTCCATTAAGCAACTGGAGCACACTTACTTTTCCTCGAACTATGAGGTTGCTCTTCAGAAATTGGTCCAGGCAAAACTGATATTTAATAGGAAATCCACGGAGAAAGCTTCCGGGACGTTACTCAAAATTAATTCGAAATTTTATGGTGGCCGTAACAGAGCCGGTAAATTGTTGGCGAACTATTTGAAGATTAAATCTCAAAGATCTAGAGTAGTTAATATTATTGATGATAACGGCATTAACCATTTCAAGGATGAGGAGATATTGAAATGTTTTACGGATTTTTATAAGACCTTATATACCCCTGAATCTTCCCCTTCTGATGCTGCCTTGGATGCATATTTTGATTCATTGCCTCCTCGATCTTCCCCCTCCCCTGATTGTTCTATATTAGATAAAGATGTGTCCCTTTCTGAGATTAAGTTAGCCTTAGCGAAGTTACCCAAAGATAAAGCACCAGGCCCGGACGGCTTCACTGCTGAATTCTACTTTTGCTTCTCACAGATTCTCCTGCCTTATCTTTTATCCCTTTTTCAGCACTTTATCTCCCATAATGAGGCTCGTGGCTCCTTTCTTGAAGCCATGATTTGTTTAATTCCCCAAAAAGATAAAGATCCTTCATCCTGTGCCAATTATTGTCCTATTTCTGTAATTAATTTAGATTGTAAAATTTATGCAAAGGTGTGGCCCTTCGTATTAATCAAGTAATTCCGGATCTGATTTGCTCTGAACAGACGGGGTTTGTTAAAGGAAGGACATTGGCAGACAATTCTAGAACTTTTCTAAATATTATTCTTCTTGCATCCAAGAGTTCTTCCCCCGTCGCAGCCATAATCCTCGAAGCGGAGAAAGCTTTTGATCGCATCCATTGGCTTTTTATGATGCGCGCTCTTAAGTGGCATGGTTTCGGTCCCGCTATCTTGTCTCTTATTAGTCTGTTATATACCTCCCCAACCACTTCAGTTTTTGTTGATGGATCTCAATCTTCTTATTTCACTCTTCAACGAGGTACCCATCAAGGCTGCCCTCTTTCTCCCTTGCTCTTTATCTTATCGCTTGAACCTTTTCTTCATTCTCTGAGACACTCTTCCTCCTTCCGGGGTTTTAAACACAAGGCAATAGAAATCAAATTTACTGCTTATGACATTATGTTGTATATTTCTGATCCTTCTACCTCTTTGCCCGCCTTTACAGATATTTTATCTTTATACGCCGCCCTGTCAGGTTATAAGTTGAATTTTTCCAAATCCGAAGTGCTTCCATTAAACAAATATTGTTTAAAGAGTATGTTCGATGGAACGGATTTCAAATGGAACGTCAACAGTATTGCATGCCTAGGGATCAAATATTCTTCTTCAATTGTCAGAACGGTTCAGCTAAATTTGGATGACGTTCTATTAAAAGTTAATAACCTGGCGGGAAAATGGTCTCCTTTATTTTTGTCTTGGTGGGGTAGATTGGACACAATCAAAATGATGATGCTTCCCGTTATCAACTTTTATTTGTCCATGTTACCAGTGAAACTTCCATTAACATTTTTCAAAACTCTTAATGGTGTTCTAAACAAATTTCTTTGGAATAACCGGAAAGCTCGTATCTCTTTATCTTTCCGATCTGCGTCTAAGGATCGGGGAGGTGTTAATTTTCCTAATTTTCACCAGTATCACTCCTCCTTTTAATTCGTCAAGTGTTACCTTATTTGTCCTCTTCGGTAGAACCCCTATATCGGTATGGCATAGTTTAGAGGAATCTGTGATTCAGCCATTTCCTTTTTCCACGTTAGCCAATTTTACACATCCTCCTCGTACATTTAACTCCTCCACCATTTCACATTTTATTTCAACTTTCAATCCGATCCTTAGCAAATCTCATCCATCTCTACAAATGTTCCTTAATTCACCTATATGGCATACCAAAGCCATTAAACTTTCTAATCGTACTATTTTTTGGAAGGCTTGGGCAGCTAAAGGGATCATTCAGGTTAAACATTTACTACACAATACGCATTTTCTATCTTCTCAGGAAGTTCAGTCTAAATTTGGCTTGCCTACTTCTTCACTTCTACGGTATGATTCTTTAAGGTTACTTTTATCTCATCATTTTTCTCTTCTCTCTGGATCTCCCTCCCCCTCACCTGACCCCCTTTTAGAACCATTATCTACTTCTCTTTCGGTTCGGGCATCTCATGTTTATAAATACCTTCACTTCTCTCTTCCTAATCGCCCTAAGTGTAAAATTGAACTTTTATGGGAATTTGATTTGCATCGCACCATATCTATACACACATGGAGCTCTCTTTGGACACGAATACACCACACTTCCTGTACTGCTAGCACCACTCAAACTCTCTAATATTTCTATCAGAGGTTATTTTTAACTCCAATGTCTCTCTCCAAGTACAGTTCAGACCTGTCTCCTAACTGCTGGTCCTGCAAAAACACTCCTGGCACATTTCTACACTCCTTTTTTCTTTGCCCTAGCATTTTTACTTTTTGGACCAAGGTCTGTAAATCAATCACCTCCATTTTCTCTACCAATTTCCCTTTTGATATCTATTCCATATTTCTGGGTAGCAATTCTGTAAATTGGTTTGGTGCTCACAAGATGGGCATGTCTGTAGATCTGCTAATTGCTATTGCCTTTCAGGTAATTACTAGGCCTGGGCGTCAAATTCCGCTCCGCTCGCGGAATTTAGGCAATTTCGCATTCCGCGGAGAACGCGGAATTGCCAACAATTCCGCGATCCGCGGCGTAGCGGAATTATTTTCTTGTTCGCGCTTTAAAAATGCGTTCTAGCGCGCGCGATAGCGACTTACCGGGATTCCTGCGTTCGCCGATGGGTTTTCCTATCCGTTCGCGTGCGCCACAAGATTTCGGTAGCCGGCCGCGCGATCCCGCGAGAGCTTGCGATCACGAACACGTCATTCGCCGCGCCATCGGACAACGCGAAAGTGTGCGATCGCGAACACGTCATTCGCCGCGCCATTGTGCACCGCGAGAGAGATTGCGATCGCGAACACGTCATTCGGGCGCGCCATCGGACATCCGGCAGAATGTTGGTAAAGCTCGCGATCCCGAACACGCAAAATTTTCAATCTGGAGAAGAATAATATCTCGAGCACATAAAACCTTCTATAAAATGATGATTTGGATGAAAAAAAAAACTCAAATTGCTATTTGGCTGTCCTTTTTTGTCAAATTTTTTGGGGGTGAGAGGGAGAAAGTGCCACAGAGTCTCCTACTTCCTGTTCCTGTCCAGCAGGCTCCTCCCAGTGCTTTGTCCATCTCCTGTTCATTTTTCACTTGGATTTGAGCTGGAAGGATCACTCTTTGTGTCTGCTGCATCATTATCATTGGATTTGAGGACTTTTGGATTTGAGATTTTACAAGTAAGTTGGTGTTGTTTGATTGGGGCATTGCAGTTGCTGCAACTACAATTTTGGTACTTTTCATCATTTTAAAAATAAATAGTTGTGGGTAGCCAGTAGGCCCAGAGCTAGTCATGGGTGGGTGCATGATGAAACATGATGAAACAACTGTTCCTTTGCTGTGTGATGTATTTATTTATTTCAAACATCATTTAGGGCACATGGATGGCATTGGATTGAATTGCAAAATGTGTATTTTTGGGTGTATTTCAGTTTTTGGGGTGTGTTAAATACATGCCTTAGTTGTGTGTGGTGTGTTGCAGGCCTTGTTTAGCCCTGTGGATTTTCGTTTTTGCATTTTATTGCATTACAGGCAAAGCAGTGTGGTTTAGCATGCAGCCTTTGTCTGGCTATTATAGGCCTGTTTTCAGTACATTGTTTTCCAGGCCTCCTGCTTGTTGCTTGTGATTTGTGAGTGTCCATGTGGCTGGTAGCCATTTCTGATGGGAGTTATAAGTGTGCTGCTTTTGCCATATAGGCCTGGATGTGTTTCCTTTGTGGCCTAGGCTTCTTGTTGTGTTCCTGGCCATGAGGCTGGCGGCCATTTTGAAGCCAGGCAGTGTGCTTTTTGCCATAGGCCTGCATTGTCTGTCTTCAGTTTCTTGTTGTTGTGGGCCTGGCCATGAGGCTGGCGGCCATTTTGAAGCCAGGCAGTGTGCTTTTTGCCATAGGCCTGCATTGTCTGTCTTCAGTTTCTTGTTGTTGTGGGCCTGGCCATGTGGCTGGAGGCCATTTTGAAGCCAGGCAGTGTGCTTTTTGCCATAGGCCTGCATTGTCTGTCTTCAGTTTCTTGTTGTTGTGGGCCTGGCCATGTGGCTGGTGGCCATTTTGAAGCCCGATAGTGTGCTTTTATCCATAGGCCTGCAAGCTTGTGGCCTAGTCTGCCAACAGGCCTTTCATCCAGTAGGCTCAGAGGTAGTCAGGGGTGCATGAAACAACTGTTTCTGTGTGTTCTGTTGAATTTAAACATCATTTAGGGCATGGATGGCATTGGATTGAATTGCAAAATGTGTATTTTTGGGTGTATTTCAGTTTTTTGGGTGTGTGTTAAATACATGCCTTAGTTGTGTGTGGTGTGTTGCAGGCCTTGTTTAGCCCTGTGGATTTTCGTTTTTGCATTTTATTGCATTACGGGCAAAGCAGTGTGGTTTAGCATGCAGCCTTTGCCTGGCTATTATAGGCCTGTTTTCAGTACATTGTTTTCCAGGCCTCCTGCTTGTTGCTTGTGATTTGTGAGTGTCCATGTGGCTGGTGGCCATTTCTGGTGGGAGTTATAAGTGTGCTGCTTTTGCCATTTAGGCCTGCATGGTTTTCCTCTTGGCTTACTGCTTCCATCCATCCCCTTTGCCAGCTGCAGCTCCTGAATGATGTGATGAGCAAATAATTTAATGCCAAACAGGGTCCACTTCTATTACATTTGTATTTTTGTTGTTGTTCCTCTTCTTTCCTATCCTTCCTGAGAGTGTACACAGTATACCATGAAAGCCCTTGTTGACAGTCTCACAAATGGCTACACTAACTTATATATTTTATTTGTTTGTATGTACTACTAGTAATTGAACCACAACTACAAATGCAACATTTCACTGATGTTCTTCTCCTGGCTTCTTTGCTTTTAGGTGCACAAAAGACAGAGGAGGAGGTGTCATCATCATCACCCGTTGTACTGCCAGACAGAAGTCCTGCTGCGTACCACGTCACGTCCACGTGTGACCACAGACATCTCTGCAACTTGTGCACCTGCGTCCTGCTGACATCTGAAGAAGATGGCCCCAAAGAAAGGTACCAGGTCCTCCAGTACCAAGAAAGTTGCCAGTGAGAAGAAGAAGGAACAGAAGAAGGAAGTGGCACTTGCCAAGACTGGTGTGCCGCCCGATGTGTTTTTTGGTAAAAAAACTTATGCCTGCAGCAGCGGTGTCCGGCGGGGACCAAGCTGGGAGCAGCACCTCCGCATCAGCGGGCCCACCCCACCAACCTAGGCCCAAGCCCATGAGTGTGGCAGAGGTAGCCAGTCTACTAACGAGCAGTGATGTTGAAATGTCATTATTGCAAAGTAGTACCCAATCCACGCACTCGCAGGCGGAAACTCAGCAGATAAGTGGGCAACCACAGCCGCAACCACAGCCGCAACCACAGCCGCAACCGCAGCCGCAACCCCAGCCGCAGCCGCAACCGCAACCGCAGCCCCAACCGCAACCACAGCCGCAACCACAACCGCAGCCCCAACCGCAGCCACAACCACAGCCGCAACCACAGCCGCAACCAAAGCCCACAATAGTAGTTGTTCCACCTGAAGTACGGGCAGTTCAGGAAATCGAGCTTTTTGCAGACGAAGAGGAGCAGGCCACTGTTTCAGAAGATCCATTGTCTTCCAGACCCCCAGCAAGGAAAAGGAGGGTTAGTCCATCAACTTCTTCTTCAAGCCCCGCTTCTGATGATCTAGATGCCACTTGGAAGCCACCAGCTCAGTCTGAGAGTGATGCACGCCACAAGACAAGGCTAGTGAAAAGGAAGGTTGCAGAAAGCCTTAGAGTTATGGAGGTAGATGTAGACGAGGGGGGTGATGATGATGAAGAGCCAGTCATCATGAACATCACTCCCGGGCCTGCGGAGATGGAGACCAACATTATTAGACTATCCAAAATCGCTGCGAGGGATGTAGCACGGATACCACCAACACAGGTAACACCAACACGACCTCCAGCTTCCATATTTGCCTTTGCAAAGGCCCGGCAGGGACCTACATCCAGCTCAACCACCACCTCAGTAGGTGGTGGTAATGTCAGTGCACAGAGTCAAATTCCAGGCACACCCTCCAGTTCATCTGGTATTGAAAGTGGCACCTCCAGCAGCGCCAGAAAGTTCTCCTCCCCAGTTTGGGACTTCTTGTCGGTTAGCAGTAAGGTGGAGAACATTGCTATATGCTCAATTTGTCAGCAGGCTGTTAGGCGGGGTAAGCTTGGTACAAACTATGGTACCGGAGGACAAACAAGTCATCTAAAAAAACACCACAGTATCAAGTGGGAGGCTCACCTACTTCACTTAGAAAAAAGCTAAACTGGACCCATTGCTGTTGTTGGGGATGAAGAAGTAGGGGAAGATATGATCGCGGTGGAAGGTCAACAAGAGGGAGACATTTCTAGCCCTATCCCCAGCAGTGTAGTGGTACCGCCCACATCCTCAGCAACATCTCAGTGGCACCGTATTAAGAGTCAGCCTGAGACACCAAGGCAACCGAGCACTGCAATGAGCAAAAGTGCGGCGTCGTTGAGCCTAACTGGGTTCAAGAAGAAAGGTGCACCACAAAGGAAAATATTCCAGCCTACCATTGACAGCATGCTTAGGTCGGAGGGGCAGTACCAACGCAACCACCCAACGGCACGGTTGTACAATGCGAAGCTGGCTAAAATGTTAGCGCTGGACCTTCTCCCTTTTTCATTTGTGGAAGGGGTGGGTTTCCTTGAATTTGTGTCAGCCATCTGCCCTAAATGGAAGGTTCCCAGCCGGTCCTATTTCGCCCGAGTTGCTGTTCCAGCACTACATCACGATGTGCTGGAATTGGTTGGACAAGCTTTGCAGCAGAGTGCTGTTCACAAAATCCACCTGACAACAGACATGTGGACCAGTTGCCAAGCCACTGATTACATGTGCATCACTGCACACTGGGTCTCTTTTGTGGGGGTTAGAGAAAAGCTATCTGAAGTAGGTGCTGTTGACACAGCTGAGATTTTTAATGCTTCTCGGAAACATGCAACTGTAGCCATGTTTGCCATGGAGAAATCTCATACTGCTGCAAACATTTTGGAAGAGTTTAACAGCAAGGTCTTTGAATGGCTGCGCCCAAGAGGGCTTAACATTGGTTTTGTTGCCACGGATAATGGCAGTAATGTACTTAAGGCCATGGAGGTTGGTGCCTATTTCAGGGTCCCGTGTTTGGCGCACTGCATTAACATTATAGTTCAAGACTTTCTGAAAAAAGAACCCATAGTCAGCAACTTACTGACCAACTGCCGCAGAATATGCACTCATTTCAGCCATTCTTTTAAAGCCCGGAAGCAGCTGAGGATAATTCAACGTGACTATAGAATGCCAGTCAAAGCACTCATCCAGGAGGTGGCAACACGTTGGAACTCAACGTATTACATGCTTGACCGTCTGTTTGAGCAGTACAGACCAATCAATGAATATGTCATGCGAAGGGCGGATGCTACTGTGAAAGGCATGACCCTTCAGATGGACCAATGGTGCCTAGTTAAATCTCTTACAGAGATGCTTCTTCCTTTCGAGGTCTTCACACGTGAAGTCAGCAAGGAGGACTGTACTATGGGCCAAGCTATCCCATTGTTGCCCATACTAGAGCAACAGCTGAAGGAGGTGTCTGAAGCGTACATTGGTGTGGAGGAAAAAAAGAAGCATATGAGTTGGTGGAGAGCTTATCATGTCACTTAACTGAAAATGCAAGGGTGCAAACTAAGATTTTGTCACAAGAACATTACATTTGTGCCACAATTCTGGATCCACGGTACAAATCGGCACTGAACAGTAAGACATTACTCCCTTTTTCAGAAGTGGATGTTGCCCGGTACAAAACTTGGATAGCTGAGGCAGCCAGTAAATTGGAAAATGAACGGCTGGTAATTAAAGTCCTCAAACCCACAACAAGTACTGCAGCAGGGCATCCGGCGTCAAGTTCAACTTCAGAGCCTGAGGGCAGTGCATTTGGTTCACAGCTGTCACCAACACCAACACTATCGACAACAGCAAGAACCGGATCATCAGCCCCAGTAAAAACGGCACAGGATTGGTATTTACAGCAAGGACTTGCTAGGTCCAGTGCTGATGCAAAGACAAAACAGGCCGAACAAAGTGTAGCACCCCTGAACCTGGACCGGATGGTCCAGGCCTACCTGGATGACCCAACAGAGGTCTACATTGATCAAAACCCATTGCGGTATTGGTATGGCAAAAGGGGCCAATGGCCAGTGCTCAGCAGGCTGGCGATACACTATCTGGCTTGCCCTGTCGCAAGTGTCTCCTCTGAACGTGTTTTCAGTGCTGCTGGTTCCATTGTAACAGTGAAAAGGACCAGTCTCTCACCAAAAAACGTGGAGAGGTTAACCATGATCAAAATGAATCAGCAATTTATACCACCGAATTACACAATACATGAATCAACGCAGGAAGATGAGGACAGCGGCTCAGGTGACAGAAGTAGCGTGTTAGATGCTGATTACCTACTTCTGGTTGAACCCCCAGATTTTTGAGGATGAGCTATACTTCCCTGACCACTAGGCTTCCACTTCTTACTGTCGTCCTCCCTTATTTACTTTTATTTGTGTGTCTGTCTTTCTGGTTGGAAACTTGAAATCACAACAAATCCATCACCACCGTCTTCGTCTTTTATTGCCATATATGAGTTTCACCTGTCTGCATTTCAGTCCACTCCTCCGAGTCCTGCTCCTCCATCCTCTTGAATCGACCTAAATCTATTGCCTCAAGCCAGATGATGATTGGATGTAGCATAATCGAAGAAAAAAGAAAATCTTGCCTCGTTGAGTCTCTCCAAAAGAAGTGGAACATGATGATGACTATTATAGCTATCCTCCTTTCCGAGCCGAGAGAGACTGCTCATTAACTGAAGATGAGAAGGAACAGGTAATGAATGATGACATGCATTGGACGCTGACTGAGTGATTTGTGTTGTTGTTGGTTGTAGTGCATGAAGTTAATTCATTGTGTACTATTATCTAATCTACGCACTAAAAGTAACTCAATGCAATGTTTGTTTCCATTCTTGTTTTTTAATAACAAATTTCTACTTCTACTGCAGGCCGATCCATTGCATTTTGAATATGGAAAGGGGACTCAATCTGTACACTGCACACTGAGTTGGACAACACACCATGATGATGACCACAGTGACATAATATCTTCGCAGTCACTCAGTACGATCCGAGATGATTGATGGAATAACTCAGGGTGTTTCATGAGTGGCATAAAAGGTAAACAAGTCAACAACAACCACTGCAGACCTACATGTCTGTGTAGTGGTGGAGTCGAGTGTGGTGGTATGACTGACAGCGGGGCATTGATTTAGTCACTTAATTTGTAAAGTGCTATGTTGCTGTATATCTGCTTTGTCTGCCTCTGTCAAAAAATGTACGCTAAATGGAGGATGGGTCACGGGTGCCGTGGGCCTGCTCTGTCCTGTTGTTGTTGGAGGTTAATGCTGGAAACAGACTAGAGTAGACATGATGTATCCATGCCGCCTCTGAAAGTGTTCTTGTTGCACTCCACCGTAATTTATGCATTTTTTTCTACTTGATTTTTCAATATCCCTTTTGTTTTTCCATCTACAATTACAGGCCGGCCCTTACCCTGTGCTATACTGGGAAAAACAACTCTCACTTACCTTACCAATGAATCTACATCTGCCAGGCAGGCAGTGGCGTCACCCAAGATTGATGGCCGGAGCGTCCATGGAAGGGAGGACCAAGAGGAATGCCGAGATGCAACTCCCCATTTTGACCAGGATAACATACAGTAACAGTATCAACTTTCATCATCTTTTAAATAATTTGATTCATTTTTTGTCTTCAATCATTACTACTGTGTGTTGTTATTATTATGTTTGCTCTCTGCTTATAATTCAATTCATCCCTACAGCTATTTTTGAATTTTCTTTGCTATCTTTAAGCCCAGGCCGGTACAACAGAACAGAAACTGTATGTAATTCGGGTCTCTCGGAGGGCAGACAGGCAAGGCAAATTGCATAATAAACTGCTGCCCTGTACTGTCTAATTGTCTAGTAGTAGTTAGTAAGTACTACTTATCATTAACCATTAAGTTATCATCATCATGCATGCATTTCCTTTTTCTCCCTTAACAGATTTATGGATATGGTTGTCTGCCAAGATTGTGTTTTGTTGTTGTCCATGTGTACTGTTTTTCTTTGTCAAACCTTTCCCCAAACCCCCCTTCCCAACCATTCATCAAACCCTAACCCTCTTCCCCCGGGCTGTGTGACTTATTGAGGTGTGACTAAATTAAATGTACACCAATAATTTATCACACGCTTGCAGGGGCGGATGTGGCAAAAGCAACACTAATTCAATTTCAAGGCAGGGCGAGGATCTTCTTCTGCTTGCCCACCCATGAGCAGTATATTTGCGAGATAATTTTTTTACCAAAGGAACCTAATCCATCAGCATTAATTGCCGGCATCAATTGGATTTGTTGTCATCCTCCTACACAGCACTAACGGTTACGCTTGTGTCGAGTGTACTGTAGGCCTAGTCGAGTGACTCGACACAGCTAGAGTTTGTAACTCTATGTACTAGGCTATCCCCGTCACCATTATGTTTTATTGTATTTTGGCATATTATTGTTTGGCAGTAAGTTCCGTACTGTACTTCGTTCTACTACTCCTCCCACAGTCTCTCTCAGGCGACTGACTGTCTCATTTTCTTTTTTTTGCAAATGCTACTGCCAGGGTCTACTACTACTACCAACACAACCATGGCATGTTGGGAAAGAAAACCATCATCACCATGCAGCCATCGCCGTGCCTAAGTTAAACATCAAGCACAGGTAAGAGAAGAAGTTTGGGGGATTCATAATTAATAATGGAAATTTTTCATTAATTCTATTTCACACACCCCTTTGAGTCCAGTTGCAGAATGCATAGACTAGGAGGAGAGACTGACAGTACTAGTAGGACAAGTCCCTCAGTGAGGGGTACCGCATCTATCTGTTTGTGTCTTACTAAGTCAGCCAATTATTTAAATCAAACACTGGCTGTGGCCCTGCACCAGCAAGGAAACAGTGTGACGTAAAACAGTAACCCCACCCACAAAACATTAACAACATCGTATATAAAGTATAAATATATAATTTAATCCCCTAACAAAAATAAACTATGTAAAAAAAATCCCACAACACCTGACCCACCCCTCTCCCTAACCCCAACCAATGTCCATTGCCCAGAACGAAAAAGTCCAACAAATTAAATGTCCAAATTGTCCAAAAGTGAAAACCCCAACGCCCGATTCCCACCCACCGAGATAAGCAATAAAAAAGGGGCAATCAACAGGGTCTGTTCATCAGCGGGCTCGCCTCTCCAGGACACGAATACGATCCTCTAGATGGGCCACGCGGCGCTTCAATGCGCGGCAATTGCATCCACAGGGGGGGTGGGCAGCAGTGCTATTTAATGAAGTACGGCGGCGGGCGGCTGCCAGACAGTGGCGCCGTAACACTGGAGGGGGGTGGCTGGGGCCCGGGGCATTGGAGGAGGCTGCAGCTGCTGCCGCCTCCTCCTCCTCCTCCTCTAGAACGACCAGCCGCCGGTATTCACTTTGTATGGCCTCCAGCTTCCGGCGCCGGGCCTTGGCTGCCAACTCCTTCCTGTCTACTTTCACTTTGGAAGGAGTAGCTATATCAAGAAGAAAAAACAAGACTATTGTAAAATATACTCTTAGCAAAGCAGTAAGACAAATTAATTCTACACATAGTGGCACAGTAGCACTAGCAAGCACAGTACATAACATTTTGTGGTATGTATCTATCCTCCCACTACCTCGGCCTCTAACATTTGTGGGAGTTTCAGGCATTCCACCACCCATGCATCTGATTCCTATCAGACACCTATGCATGCATCCCACGTATCCTTCTCTGCCAGTCATAAATATTAAATCTCGGCAGTCCTTCCTCCTTCCACCCTTCTTTCCCTTTTCGTTCAACCCAGCCATCAAGGTCATCTGATCTGACTTTTAGTCTTCTCCATAAAACTTTCACAGCTGAGTTGAAGTCAGATAGAAGAGGCCATTGGTTACTCAACAGTACACTCCCGCCGCTAATTCTATTGCTAATGCTAAGTAAAGGGTGTCTTCTTCAACCGTTCACAACAAATTCTTACTTAAGTCTCAACAGTACAGTATAGATTACACCCTTGCAGCGAGTGTAATGTCAATAAGTAAGGATTAGGAATATAACTTACCACCGCCCGCCACTGCTGCTGGCTCACCCCCTGCAGCTCCTCCTGCAACTGCCGCATCTCCTCCTGCACCCTCAGCAGCCGCATCACCTTCGCCACTGGCCCCGGTACTGGTGGTCGGTAGTACGCCTAGAAAAACATTACACATTTTTAGATGCCATATACACCTCCCCCTATTTTTCACTAGCCAAGATTGAAAAAAAAGTTAATACATACATAATACATATACAACATACATCACTAGTACAAATCAGGTAGTAGAGTAGACACTAGTAGTGTTATATGGTCCCTAGGGTCATTCTAATCTTTGCTAAGTTACCCCGAGCCATGCAACCATTTTAGCTTTGTGTCTTTTATTTTTGCGCAAGTTACCTCGCAGCTTGTTGTGTAAGATGCCATTGAGCCCACATGAGCTCATACTGCTACTGTCTGAGCGCTGCGTACAAGGTCGAAAAACAAGCCACTTTGTTATGGAGTTCTGGTGTTAGTCCATATTGCTTATCCATAAAAATACTACACTTTTTGGCACGACTGAGAAATGCTTGCACTATACTAACGCGCACCATTTTTCTCATAACAGACGGAAGATTCCCTTCTACGAACCAGAGCTTTGCAGAGCTTATGATGTAACCAGTACTAGGTTCTTCTAAGGTGAGGGGTCCCCAGAATTCGCTCAGATCTTCATTTATAATTTTATATAAACTATATTCCTACCAAGGGGAGGGTGGTTCTTCCACCACTGTTCAGTTATCATGATTTCGCCTTTTGTCTTCTATGGACTTGTAGTTGTAAGTGTAACTAAGTGTAACAATGTTTAGTGTTTTATTCTTATGCATTTTGCTGTTGCTACTGCATTATAGAACAACGTACAGAGCTTGTCAGTTGAAAATAAACCTTTTGAACTTACATAGACTCGGTGGTATTTGTTGTGGACTTACACGAGTGAGTGAGCGAAAGGGTGTGCATTGCTTCCGCGACTGAGAGGTCAGGAGTGTTATGTTCTGGGTTGTCTGCTCATTGGGTATCTTGGAGGGGGGGTTCGGAGAGCTAATGAGACATTATAACTAGTCGGTCAGGGGATTGTGGTGGCTTCTGATTGAGGTGTGAGGAAGGTCCAACCTCCCATCACCAACGTCCTATTTTCTTGTGCAAAGTTCTGTATGTGCAGAATCCCTACAACAGTAGTAGTATGTCCTATCCTATCAAAAATAGTAAAATCTGGTTGGGCATTTTGTTGGTGGGAATTGTCGAAAAGCCTCAAGATTAAGAAGACTAGAAGTAGTAGAAGAGGACAACCCAAAGGACTGGACTCAATGGCTAGAGCTATTGGTGAATCTGAGTTTTATTTAAAACCTTTTAAATAAAGAGTGGCCAACTGGGCAAGCTTAGCTACAGACATACTAATAGTAGTAGTACAGAGAGTCATAGCAGACGCAGTTAGAGGCAGGGATAACAAGAATTTAGAAACAGAGTCTAGATCGAAGAAGAATTTGTAAAAAATAGAATTAGGAAACCGAAATAATAGTTCGGAAAAAATAAGGTGCAGGAAAAGTTAGGGAAATATAATTATTAATATTAACCACTGGAGGACTTACTGGGGACAGCAGCAGAGCCCTCGGTAGAGGAGCGGTCCTGGCCCTAGGAGGCATCTTGATGTTCTTGTCCCGCCGCCTGTGACCCCGTCTTCTTGCCCCTGGGTCCTGATCATGTAAGATTTCATAAAGAAAGAGACAAAAATTAAAGTTTGGTGTGAAACAAATAAAATATTTTAAAATACGCTCCAAAAACATTTTTGTGAACAACAATTGCAATAAAATTGACCTATCTAATCTGATCGACTAGTAGTATTGTGAGATTCACGGACCGTCTAGTAAGCCTAAGTACCACCTGACCTAGCCCACCTATTCCAATCCAGACGGGCCAATTGTTCTGTAAGTCTGCATTTCCATTTATTTTAGTCCTCAAAAATGCATATATGGAGGACACATGCATACATTTTTGCATACACCAAATTGTTGGTTGGTTGCTGCTGATGTTCTGCTAGTGATGATATAAGCCTATTAACACTCACTAAACAAACTACAAAAGGTTCTACTAAGGACTGGGGTAAGCAGTACGTGACGTGACAGAGGATGCGTCACGCACACCACTTAAAAATTACCAACTAATAAGTAACTAAACCTATCAATCCACCACTATCCCTTCTTAGTGGCAGGAGGACAAAGGAAGGACTAGAGACTCTCTAGCATTACCTAACTTAAGTTCTCTAAAGTAAACTCTTACATAATCATCAGGCCAAGCGAGCGCAAAGTTGCAAACAAGTAAGATTAGTAGCGCCGAGCGCCTGTGTCATAACAATCACAGAAGATTTTTAAACGTAACTTACCTGCAATGTAAGCAGCAGCATTCTTGCTGGTTGGAAAAAAAATATTCGCAATATATAACACAGAGCAGAAGAACACAAAGTAGTAATATTAAATAGCTACTCACCAAGCCCCGGGACCTCCACTCCTAGCAGGTCCAGCAGGTCCTGCTCCCGGTCCAGAATATCGGACCACCGGTGCGTCAGCTGGTTATTGGTGCGCCGGACACCAGAGCAGCGAAACACTGCCCGACGCACCTTGCCCCACCGCTGCCGACGCTCCCGGAGCCCGTACCCGGACCCAGGCCTGCCGCCTGCTGCCAGGGTTAAGGGGAGGTGGCGCTGCGCAAAAAAAACCAGTGCGGCCACCTCCGCCTCACCAAATAAGGCCCGTGCCTGCACCCCTTTTTGGCGCCGCCTTCCGCAAGGAAGGCAGTCGCGGCTCTGGCTACGAGCCCTGTGGCCCTTTGCCATGGTTCTGGGTAGGCGGGGGGCGGAAAAGAAAAGGTAGGAATTAAAAAAGTAAGTAAAAGAAATGAAAAAGCAGGTAATAGAAAAAGAGTGAAAAAGTTGTGAAAAACACACAAAAAGTAGAAAAAAACTCAAAATATAGAATCAGGAAAATAGAGAGATAGATAAATAAAAAAGATCAAAAAAAAGTTTCCAGAAACAAAGGATTAAAAAGATAGAGGGAGGATTGAAAAGCAGGCCCAGAACCATAGCAATAGAGTGAAAAACAAGATGGCCGCACCCATTGCGACCGCATGGGCAAGTTTGCGCAATATTTCCCCCCCGAGCACGCAAAAAGCGTCGCGGACACGTAATACGCGTTCCCGAACAGGAAATACTTATCGCGAACGGGCAGGAGCATGCAATACACGACCCGGAACTGGAAATAAGCATCGCGAGCGGGCGGGAGCATGCAATACGCGACCCGGAACAGGAAATAACCATTGCGAGCGGGCGGGACAAGTGAAAAACAAGATGGCCGCGCCCATTAGCGACCGCATGGGCAAGTTAGCGATATATTTCGCCGCGAGCACGCAAAAACACATCGCGAACGGGCGGGACAAGCAATTCCGCGTCTTCGCGGAATTTCTACGTGCTCGCGGAGATTTTTAACAATTTTGCAGAGATTTGCGTAACGCGACTACGCAAATTCCGCCCACCCCTAGTAATTACCTCCAACTGGAAGGATGCCACTAAAGTTTCTTTTTCTGCTTGGTGGAATCTTCTTTGCTATCATCATAGGCTAGATAGAACGTCTGCCACTACATCCCACCTGCTCCTTCGCAAAGAAGCTGTTTGGTCTCCACTCACCAAGTAATTATCCTCTTCTGCATAGCATAACAAAGACACTTCTTTTGTATTTCAGCCGCCATGAGTATTTTGTTTTATTTCTTGTATATTGTTCTTATAAGATAATGTATGGTTCTTATTCTGTTTTCAGAAAATATATAGTGTTTGTTATCTGATATCCTCATACATTATATTTGGTAAGGATGTCCATTTCTCTTTTTCTTTTTTTCTCTCCCTCCTTTCTGTTTCTTTCTTTCCCCAATATGAAAAATGTAAAATGCTAAATTGTTATGGTACACAACCTGTCTTTATTGCTCCTAGCCTTTGTTTTTTGCTTCCGATTATGGCAGTTGCTCTAAGTTCTCATATTACCCTGCTTATACTAAATGATTGATATTTTTTGCAAATATTTCTATAATGGTTGCTGTAATGTTGTACCTATGTTTGTACTTATTTCAATAAAGCTCTTTAAAAATAGAAGAATTATTCTCAATTTCCAGGGGAAGCTGCTACCAAAATAAAGTGGTGGGCAGCAGGGGACAAATAATTAAAAAAAGCACTTACCTGCTGCTCCCGCTGCTACTTCCACTGCCGGTTGCCTCGGTGCTCCTCTCTTCCCAGAAGTCCATGGGCTAGCACAGGCTCCCAGACTCCCCATCTAATCCAGACGCTGCTCTCATGCAATTACCCAGCATGAGAGCAGCGCCAGGATTGGTCTGAGCGGCCTGGTTAGGCGCTCACTAAGGGCCTGAGAGCCTGTACCTTTTCTCCACCCCGCTGTACAATAAGAAGGCCGGCCAAACCGACATGTCTGTCCATAGAGGATAGCCCCGCTCTGACCTAGACTCTGCTGCATCAGCTGTCAGTGAAAAATAAACGATAATAAAATTGATTTATTATCCTTCTATATTTAGTTTGCAGTGGGGCGAAGCTCCTCCACCATTACGGAGGAGCCGCTGCTGTAAATTTCTAGACTGGCTATGAAAGAAGGGCTTACAGACAAAGAAGTACATGAATTAGTTGCCTGTGACACTTTCCTGCCCTTCATGTACACTACAAAAGGTACTGTCCTTCTTCAGTGTCAAATAAACAAATGTACTTCACACTTTCAAAATGCAGTGCCTGGTCTTTTGGTTGATCGGCAAGACTCCAGATACACTCCTGTCACTATTCCTAAATATACTGTTTTAGGCTTCTGCTGTCTCAATTAAGGTATCCAGTATATCACATGCGCAACCACTCATGGAAGATGGGATTTTTTTTAGGTCCATTGTCTTTAGGTAAACACAAACATGATCTAATAAACCTTCTGTTGTATAAAGTAATGACAGTGCTTGATGAGCAAACTCTACAATGAGGGCCTGTTTTAGGGTGGTGCAACTAGAGCAGCTTCGCCTAGGGATGACCTGGGAGGGGTTAGGGGGCACTGTATTTGGAAATAATAGAAATAAGTTATGTTTAAAGCACCTGCTGCAGCGTGTCCAGCAGTTTTCAGGAAACAATAAAAATGTCACAATGTTGTGTAGTTCCTATATTACCTATACAGGATCTGCGCGTTCGAATAACATAAACTGTGGGATTGGTGGCGGACGGATTCCGAGCACCCCCACCGGATATGTTAGCCTGTCTGTATTAGCTAGCTCACAGTGCCACTAGAGTCTCCTCTTATCAGGGAGAGAATAGTTCTTGGCAACCTTAGAACATGACAACCCTGATCCCCAGGATCGGGGAAACAATATACTACCTTTCGCTCAGTCACTCGTGCTTACTTAGTTTGTCTCAGAGCGTTACACAGAATAAACAGGCTGGGCGTTTCAATAAGTATTTATTGAACAGTTGTTATTCCAGTGTATAATAGATGAGCTGCAACAACCATTAGACAGTAGCAGAGATATATGATTAGCAATACTATGAAAGTAAAGGGATGGTATAGTTCTTCCATCTTGCAGAAATCATGAATATATACAAGTACATAAAACACATGATAAAAAGTGCGTACTCCTACGATGCCTCCCTAACTAGATGTACCTAAATGTACCTAGCATCTATGTAGGTGTTATGCCAAGAATCCCTCTAGGATCTAGTCAACCCCATTACCTGAGAGTTTAGAGAATGTGAGACCCCGTCCTGGTCTCGAGTTGAACACCCCGTGAGGGATGTTAGACCACTGCTAGCTGGAGCGTCTGCATGCAGGAACCTCAACGTCTCTGGTCAGTGTGTCAGCCGGGAAGTCACGGTCTCCTCTGTCTGTCTAAGCAAGACATGATGTATATATGCTCATAGGTCTCCCCAGGAGTCCTACCTTGCTGTGTTACGGTGTCGGCCTAAAGGATGACGTCAGGCCTGAACTTTAACATAGATATTATACAGGAGATGTTCGTCCTGCTGTGAGTCCTGCTGTGCTTCCAAGAAGCCTCATACATAATGTATGAGTATTGAACCAGGGAAAAACCCGCGTTCTGAATGCAGTGTCGTATCTAGGTAAAAGGTCAGTCCCTATGAATCGTTATGTATGAAATGTAGGGAAGGATATAGGTGAAAGGTTGCAGTGTTACCTGCGCCTATATAGGGTACCTATATGGAATATAACACCCACTCCTCTTCTGACTGGACGACATATGTCACTTATAAGTGTATTACCATTCTAACTAGACATTGGTACGCACTCAAAGTAAAAACATTTCTTTTGCTAAAATGTTTAAAAACGGCTAAAAAAAGTCTAAAAACCTTAAAATGTGTAACGAGAAAAATGCTTGCAAACTATAGCTCTAAAAGTGTCCATAGTTATAGTCCGAAACACTATAAGCATTAGAAAGCCATTCATGCCCAAATAAATGAAAAGGAATGTCAATTTTGTATCCGAGTTCCAAATTGAGCTTGTTATAAAAAAGGGAACATTTTTATCCAGCACACGACGAGCCAAAATGAGTCAATTGTTTGTGTCCTGGCTGGTAGACGCAACATATTCGTTGCCTGCTTCCGCAGTAGACAGCCCCTGTAACACCTCACAGAGTACGTCAATTGAGCACAGATGATCGTCCGCGCTGTCCGCTGCCGGCGCAGGGGCAGCCTGTGTGCCGTTCAAAGCCTGGGTGCCAGTGGAGGAGCCGGTGTTCATACCAACAGGTGTAGTTACAACCTGTGGTGGCTCAAGGAATGCAGCCAACAAACATTGGAATGCGCTGAGGACACTGCAGAACATGGGCCGTTATCGGGTCCAGTAGAGCTTTCACGTCCGGTTGCACACATGATGGGCGTGTCAAACAAAGGTCTAACACGCATTCTTCTCCGCAAAACAGGCATCGGAGGACAGGTAAGATGCAGTCCATCCAGACTGGCCAAAATGACAGGAACCAAGACGCACTTAGTTCTCTCAGGCGAGACGTGCCTTGGTGTTGTACCGTTCGGTCACGGTATTTCCGCTCCAGGAGTGCTCTTTCCATCTCCATGGTGACTGGGACGTCCATTGCGTAGCAGATAGAAGATAATCAGGATACCTGCTATTAGAAACAGGATCAGCGGAAGTCCTCCAAAGATGCTTCCGAATACAGAGTGTATGAAGTTTGGTATAACTCCAAGTACCGTCTGAAAGGTGCTTAGAAGTCCAGAACCTATGGTCTTAAATAGGTGGGCAATGCCAGTCATATCAGACATGTTAAAGATATGATTCACCATTTCTATGAAATGGAAAGGGCAGTTTGTATTAATAAGCGCCTGTATCTCAGCTGAAGACCTTGCGATCTGGAGACCAAAAGTCTCTCTAGCGGAGGTTAAGGGCACAGACTTCTGTAGAAGCATGGCTTTCATTCTGCTTAGAGCATCAAACCGTATTAAGGAAACATTCCGTGAAGGCCATAATGGCGCCTCCCTGACTGTATGTGTCAGTGGAAACAATACTTGCTTACAACAAGTAACCCTGGAGCTCACGGTTACCAGATATGCGATGCCCGGGAGCATGCCACAGCAGCCTTTACTGTTCAGCATCAAGTAACTCCCATTTCAAAGTAGCCTGAATGCTGGAGTAATCACTGCAGCTGGGGCACCCTTCAAATGACAGGACAGGTTTGCTACAGAACCATTACAAGCTTCGTGCAACATAATATCCTGGCATATGAGTGATCCACTTAAAGCATTCTCGCAGTTTGTACCGCTCAGAAACACTTCTCGATCCCCACTCCGGCATCGAAATCTGTATGGTAATTCCCAAGATTCCTTAATGTATTCCTTACCCATTTCTTCATATCTGCCTGCCTGCTTTTGTTCAAGGCAATATTGAAACTGAAAAGTAGTGACCGGTAGAGTTATGTGGCCATGGATTAGCCATTCAGTAGACGGCGATTCCGCCACTGTGAAAGGTAATCTATCCAGTTTTTCGATACGCAGCATTGTATATTTTGCTCCCCTTTGTGCCATTTCTATCTGTTTATCTGTTAGATTGTATTCAGAAAACAGAGACGTGCTGTTGATAAAACGCCAAGGCACGTAGCCTGCACGCAAAGATTGCAGCGTCCAGCTTAACAACATAATAGAACGTAACTGTGATTGCCCATGTTGTAATATGGCCAAATCTTGTTCCAGTATGTCTATCGCAGAAGATACAATGTTGCCTAAGGAATATATCCTGGAGGTCAATGTTGTTAACCCATTGTCTACCACTGCTAGAGATTTCTCTAGGTTAATACGGTCTATTTCCCGTATTCTTTCTGCGGCCTCCTGTTGGGATATTTTCCAATTTTCATTGTAGGCAGCATAAATGGCAGCATATATGAAGCGTTTTTGGCGTGGTTTCCTGGGACGTAGTAAAAAATCCCTAAGATCCATGTCTTGTGTGAGTAAGGATAAGTGTTGTTTCACCTCTGTGAGTGTTGAGGTTTCTAGCCAATTAAGGCACAACTTCCCAACACTGTATGACGTCACTACCCCTGGATGTTGTCTCTGTATATAGCGCAGATCTGGCCTATGGATTGTGAACCCTTCGGTTTTACCCATGAATCTTTCCTGACAAGCATTTGTGTCTGTCGGCCAAATCAACCATTTCTTCCAATCGGGGTCCGATCTATTGTATTGTATGATGTCATCTAATGTAATCCCTGTTTGTGATGTTTCGTTTCCCTCTGTGTTTGATGGAGTCGGCACTCGAGGTGTGCTCAGGTCTTTGTTCTTGGCTATTCCAAGGCAAGAAGTCTGTTGCACTGTCTCGTTCAAAAACATGATCTGCTGAGGGATGAGACATGCTCTAAACAAAGCTTCTAACCCCTGCACCTGCCATTCTCTAGTACCCCAGATTGATTTTAAGTCTATGGGGTCTTTCCATAAGTCGTAACCTTGTTCGGACAACTGGGCAATAAAGGATGCAGAGTAAATCTGTTTGATGTTTGTTAACATATTTTTCTGTGCTGATGTTGGTGCAACCTTATAATAATATGAGGCTGGGTCAGACATATTAAACCCTGAAAAATATGGAAACTTCTGTGCAAATGTTTTTGAACTGCCTTTCGGCGGTGTTGGACAATGTTCCCACTGGTGGTATGTGAACACATTTCTAGTATTTGCAGATTTATGCAGAAAATGATGACCATAATGCTGATAACAATACATTGATTCATAGTCTGATGTGTCTTCCAATGTTTCACTATTGGAAAACGCAGCAGATTTTTCCAAATCAGACATGTTATTAACAGTTTCAAAATCCCAATCATCGGAAAATGTACTTGAGGTAATGATATCACTTAATGATATTTTAAATAAATGTGGAATTTTCAAAATTTCAGTCGGGCCAAATATATTCAAATCAACCTTGTCCAACACTATACCATCAGGTATAGGAACTGCTGTAATGTTCACTGATGACAAGTCTCTTTGTTCTCGATGAGATGGCTGGTGTGGTTTTAAAAGTAAGTTCACCTTTTGGGCTGCAGAGCTTTGTCGAATGTATTTCCCATTAATAAGCATACTAAAAACTATCACCAAGCCTACCCAGAAAAGAAAGAAAAGTATCCCAGTGATTACCCATAGTTCTACCCAGGGTGACACCAGGTAAGTCTTTTTAAGAAAGTTCAGAAAGTCTTTTATTTGCTGTTTGCGTGATTTTTTTGGCTGGCATCGTTTCCGGATCGCTTGGATCCAAAGAAAACGTATCAAAGTTCATGAAGTAGCCAGAAGCAGTTAGATCAATTGTTGGTATTGCTTCAGGATTCGTAGAAATCGTGGTTTGCTCTTGTCGAGGCATGTTGACGTAGACATCTGTACTTGGTCGAATAGCAATTTGATTTTGCGTTCGATTTTGAATTTGAACTTCAGGTTCAAGAGGAACGAGTTCCATAGCATTGTTGCTTAGTCCTTCATTCCGTGTTGGAGGCTCTTCGAACGTGATGAGTCTTTCCGTTTGAACTTCTTGGATTCTAGCGAGAGGAGGGCGTCTGCTACTTTGGAGTCCACGTGGCCTACTGCTTAGTATCGGCCACATAGTGTGGTTTGATTAGGTCAATTGAGACAAATCTTTTCTCCTTTTTTCCGGCAAGAGGCGGTAGAAGTACAGTTCTTGTTCCTTCAATTGCTAGGACCGGTACAGGCTTTCTGTATGATGGCCCAAATTCTTTCTTGTCCGCTATTTTCTCTCTGACCAGATCCCCGACTTTTGGGATCCAGACAGGTCTTGCCATGACTGATGTGACTTCCCCAGTGGCAGTCTGCTTCAGATGGACATTACTTTGTTGTGTGCTGGATTCATTTAAATCCTGTAAAACAGCCAAACGATCATGGATGTCAAAAGGCTCTTCATCCGCCACTGTGCCTTCACAATCAAGATCAGGTACCCACATTCTTGTAAACACAAAGCGATGATGGACGGAGCGCTAAAACTTTTCAGATACTCACCCCCAGTCACAGATCTGGGTTGAATCCATCACCATTCTTTAGCTCACTTCGCCACCTCAGTTCAGACCCAGCTATATGCAAATCAGTCTTGACCCAGTGCCTCATGGGAACAGTCCAGCCCGAACTGCCAAGCCAGGTCTTCCCTGAACCGGAAACAAGCATCCTGGGACCGGTTTCTGGGTAACACCCTTCATCAGCCAGGCTAGCTTGAATCCAGTGGCAAAGTGAGCAAGGGACCCACGTCTGGGCATACCCTGCCAACTTAGGGCGAAGAAAGCAAACACAAGGAGATGATGGACGGAGCGCTGAAACTTTTCAGACACTCACCCCCAGTCACAGATCTGGGTTGAATCCATCACCATTCTTTAGCTCACTTCGCCACCTCAGTTCAGACCCAGCTCTATGCAAATCACTCTTGACCCTGTGCCTCATGGGAACAGTCCAGCCCGAACTGCCAAGCCAGGTCTTCCCTGAACCGGAAACAAGCATCCTGGGACCGGTTTCTGGGTAACACCCTTCATCAGCCAGGCTAGCTTGAATCCAGTGGCAAAGTGAGCAAGGGACCCACGTCTGGGCATACCCTGACAACTTAGGGCGAACAAAGCAAACACCCTAAGTTGGCAGGGTATGCCCAGACGTGGGTCCCTTGCTCACTTTGCCACTGGATTCAAGCTAGCCTGGCTGATGAGGGCTGTTAGCCCGAAACCGGTCCCAGGATGCTTGATTCCGGTCCAGGAAGACATGGCTTGGCAGTTTGGTCTGGACTGTTCCCATGAGGCACAGGGTCAAGACTGATTTGCATATAGCTATGTCTGAACTGGGGTGGCAAAGTGAGCTAAAGAATGATGATGGATTCAACCCAGATCTGTGACTGGGGGTGAGTGTTTGAAAAGTTTCAGCACTCCGTCCATCATCTCCTTCAATCAATCAATCAGGGGTTTGTTAAAGCGTGACTACTCACCCGTAAGGGTCTCAAGGCGCTAGGGGGGGAGGGGTGCAGGTTCCATCCATCAAGGAGGGGGTCTGTCGAAGAGCCAGGTTTTGAGGTTTCTTGCGAAGATGGGGAGCGATGTCTGTCTGAGGTGGAGCGGAAGGGCGTTCCATGCTTTGGCCGCGAGGAAGGAGAAGGAGCGGCCTCCCGATCTGGTCTTTCTGGTGCGGGGGACCACGGTGTAGGAGAGCTGGGCACTTTGGGGTGCGTGGAATTTGAGTCGGCTGTTCAGGTATACTGGTCCGGTGCCGTGGAGGGCCTTGTGTGCGTGGGTGAGCATCTTGAAGGTGATTCTCGCCTCGACAGGGAGCCAGTGGAGTGTGCGCAGGTGCTGGGAGATGTGGCAGTGTTTTGGCAGGTTGAGGACCAGTCTTGCGGCGGTGTTCTGGATGTTCTGTAGCTTGCGGGTGAGGTTTTTGTTTATTCCGGCGTAGAGTGCGTTGCCGTAGTCGAGTCTGCTGGTGACCAGGGCGTGAGTGACGGTCTTTCGGTGTTCGAGGGGATCCATTTGAAGGTCTTACGTAGGAGGCGGAGGGTGTGGAAGCAGGAAGACGAGACAGAGTTGATCTGGCGGTCCATTTTGAGCTCGGAGTCCAGGATGATTCCGAGGTTGCGGTGCGTGATCCGTGGGGGTTGGCGGGTTTCCGAGGGCGGGGGGCCACCAGGTGTCGCTCCAGGCATCGGGGTTTGGGCCCATGATGAGTACTTCTGTTTTGTTGGTGTTTAGTTGTAGGCAGCTGTTTTTCATCCATTTGGCGACGGCTTCCATGCCTTCTCGAAAGTTGCGTCTGGCGGTGTTGGGCTCGTTGGATAGGGAGAGGATGAGCTGGGTGTCGTCTGCGTATGACACGATGTTGAGTCCGTAGGGTTCTGACGATGGGGGCGAGTGGAGCCATGTAGACGTTGAAGAGCGTCGGGCTGAGGGAGGAGCCCTGGGGGACTCCGCAGGTGGTAGGTGTGGGGTCCGAGAGGAAAGGGGGAGTCTGACCCGCTGCGCCCTGCCGGGAGAGGAAGGAGCGGATCCAGTCGAGGGCCTTGTCCTGGATTCCTGCGTCGTAGAGTCTGCGTATTAGGGTGCGGTGGGAGACTGTGTCGAACGCCGCTGATAGGTCGAGGAGGATGAGGGCTACTGTTTCTCCTTTGTCCAGTAGGGTGCAGATGTCGTCTGTTGCGGCGAGGAGGGCGGTTTCCGTACTGTGGTTTTTCTGAAGCCGGATTGGGAGGAGTCGAGGATGTTGTGTTCTTCAATGAATGTGGCGAGTTGGATGTTGATGGCTTTCTCGATGACTTTCGCTGGGAACGGGAGCAGGGAGATGGGTCTGTAGTTTTTGAGGTCGGTGGGGTCCGCTGAGGGTTTCTTTAGGAGGGGATTGACCTCGGCGTGTTTCCAGTCGTCGGGGAACGAGGCGGTCGCCAGGGAGCGGTTGATGGTGTGGCGGAGCATGGGTGCAATGGTGTCGGCGGCTCTGTTGAAGATGTGGTGGGGGCAGGGGTCCGTGGGGGCCCCTGAGTGGATTGACTTCATTGTCTTCAGTGTGTCTTCGGTGGTGAGGGCTGTCCAGTCGTCAATCGCTGGTTTCTGGGT
Organism: Calotriton arnoldi; assembly: GCA_963921515.1. Taxonomy (NCBI): domain Eukaryota; kingdom Metazoa; phylum Chordata; class Amphibia; order Caudata; family Salamandridae; genus Calotriton; species Calotriton arnoldi. The sequence continues at coordinate 124,648 of CAWUFW010016909.1, forward strand.
GTCGGGGGTGGTTGGTGAGGGTTCAGTGTGTTGGTTGTCTTTGTCGAAGTTGATGTAGATGCTCTTGATTTTGTGGTGGAAAAAGGTGCTGAGTTTGTCGCAGAGGTCTTGTGAGGGAGGGATGTCGGTAGACTCTCGCTAATGGGTTGGGCGAACTCCTTGATGATGCTGAAGAGTTCCTTGCTGTTGTGCGCGTGGGTGGAGATTCTGTCTTCAATCGCTTTTTCCTCGTTCTCTGATGAGTTGATGGTGGGCGTTGGTGGTGGCTCTGAAGTTGTCGTGGGCTTCTGTGGATTTGGTGTTCCTCCAGGCCTTTTCGAGGCGGCGGCATGTGCTTCTGGACTCTCGAAGTTCGGTGGTAAACCATCTGGCTTTCTTGGCGTGGGTATTGTTGTTTTTCTTGAGGGGGCTATGGTGTTGGTGCTGTCCGAGATCCATCTATGCAGGGTTCGGGCTGCGGTGTTGGGGTCGTCGTTTTCCGCGATGGTTGGGGTGGAGTTGTTGAGTGAGGAGGTGAGCTGGTCGTCGGTGATTTTGGTCCAGTTTCTTCGTGGAAGCAGGTGCTGGTGTCTGTGGATGGTGGGTGTTCTGAAGGTGAAGTGGACGCAACGATGGTCGGTCCATGGGAGTTCGGTGGTGTGGCTGAAGGTGATGGAGTTTCCTGTAGTGAAGAGGGGGTCGAGGGTGTGTCCTGCTGAGTGCATGGGCTCGGTCACGATCTGGCGCAGTCCAATGTTGTGGAGGTTGTCCAGGAGGGATGTGGTGTTGGGGTCCAGTTGGTTGTCGAGGTGGAAGTTGAGGTCTCCCAGCAGGGTGTAGTTGGTGGATGCGATGGCCTGCGGGGAGATAATGTCCGTGATAGAGTTGGCGAAGGGTCCGCGGGGTCCAGGGGGTCGGTAGATGAGGGTTCCTCGGAGGGTGGCGGTGGGGCTGGCCAGTATCTTGAAGTGAAGGTGTTCCATCAGTTCTGTGGGCTCGTCAGGGAGTGTGCTCAGGCGGAGGCTGGATTTGTGGACAATGGCGATTCCTCCTCCTGGGCGGGTGGGGCGGTCCTTCCTGGAGATCTTGTATCCTTGGGGGATGGCGAGTGGCGATGTCCGGTCCCGAGGTGGTGTTGGTCCAGGTTTCGGTGAAGAACGCTACGTCCGGGTGGTGCTGTCGAGGAGGTCCCAGATTTCTGTGGCGTGTTTGTGGAGGGATCGGACGTTGAGGAGGATGCATTGCAGGGTCTTCGGTTCGGTTGTGTTCTTGTGGGCGGGTTGTGCTGGATCCGTGTTCTTGGCGGTGCTGCAGGTGTGCCGGCAGCGGTGACAGCTGAAGGGTCCGTGGGAGTCGGCTGGTGATGCTAGCTTGCAGTTGTTGTTGCGGCCTGGGTTGAGTGCGTGGAGTGCTGCTGGGTTGTAGCGTTGGCGGGCGGAGGTCTAGGGTTCCTGGCGCTGGTCGCGGTCGGGTCGCGGACGGGCGCAGGCGGGCTTGCCTTTGACGCGCCTTCGGCGCGACAGCGGCGCGCCCGCAGCCCGTGGCCGCTGCGCGGTCACGCAGTGGCCGCCATTAAGTAGGGGTCGGGGAGGGCTGGACAGCTGGGAGGCGGGAGCGGGGAGGGAGCTGGATTGGGCCGGTCGCGCTGGGGGAGGGGCCGCGGGGGCAGCAGCGGCGGGGAAAGGTAAAGGGAGGAAATAAGGGATAAAGAAAAAGGGAAAATAGGCAGAAATAAGGCACAAAAGAGCAGAGATGCAGAAAGGTGGAAGATGAAAGAGGGTAGAAAAGCGAGTGAAAACTAGTGAAAGGGCAGAGCGAGAGGAAGGGAAAATGAGCAGAAATAAGGCACAAAAGAGCAGAGATGCAGAAAAAGTGCAGAAAGGTGAAAGATAAAAGAGGGTAGAAAAATGAGTGAAAACAAGTGAAAGGGCAGAGCGCGAGGAAGGGAAAATGAGCAGAAATAAGGCACAAAAGAGCAGAGATGCAGAAAAGTGCAGAAAGGTGAAAGATAAAAGGTAGAAAAACGAGTGAAAGAGTAGAGTTAGAGGAAGGAGACAGAGGTCCACTGGACCACCAGGGATGAGGCGCAGGAAACCTGCGGGTGGAGGAGGGCCTCGATCACCAACACTCGAGAGTGCAGGGGCAGGGGCAGGCCTCACTTTATGGTGGAGCTGCGAGGGTGGGAGAGCTAATTTCACTGACAATGAGTCAGTGGTCTTGCGTCGCCTGTCCCCGCAGTGGCCGCCATTAAGTAGGGGTCGGGGAGGGCTGGACAGCTGGGAGGCGGGAGCGGGAGGGGAGCTGGATTGGGCCGGTCGCGCTGGGGGAGGGGCCGCGGGGGCAGCAGCGGCGGGGAAAGGTAAAGGGAGGAAATAAGGGATAAAGAAAAAAGGGAAAATAGGCAGAAATAAGGCACAAAAGAGCAGAGATGCAGAAAGGTGAAAGATAAAAGAGGGTAGAAAAACGAGTGAAAACTAGTGAAAGGGCAGAGCGAGAGGAAGGGAAAATGAGCAGAAATAAGGCACAAAAGAGCAGAGATGCAGAAAAGTGCAGAAAGGTGAAAGATAAAAGGTAGAAAAACGAGTGAAAGAGCAGAGTTAGAGGAAGGAGACAGAGGTCCACTGGACCACCAGGGATGAGGCGCAGGGAAACCTGCGGGTGGAGGAGGGGCCTCGATCACCAACACTCGAGAGTGCAGGGGCAGGCCTCACTTAATGGTGGAGCTGCGAGGGTGGGAGAGCAATTTCACTGACAATGAGTCAGTGGTCTTGCTCGCCTGTCCCCCGCAGTGGCCGCCATTAAGTAGGGGTCGGGAGGGCTGGACAGCTGGGAGGCGGGAGCGGGAGGAGAGCTGGATTGGGCCGGTCGCGCTGGGGGGAGGGGCCACGGGGGCAGCAGCGGCGGGGAAAGGTAAAGGGAGGAAATAAGGGATAAAGAAAATAGGCAGAAATAAGGCACAAAAGAGCAGAGATGCAGAAAGGTGAAAGATAAAAGAGGGTAGAAAAGCGAGTGAAAACTAGTGAAAGGGCAGAGCGAGAGGAAGGGAAAATGAGCTGAAATAAGGCACAAAAGAGCAGAGATGCAGAAAAGTGCAGAAAGGTGAAAGATAAAAGAGGGTAGAAAAACGAGTGAAAACAAGTGAAAGGGCAGAGCGAGAGGAAGGGAAAATGAGCAGAAATAAGGCACAAAAGAGCAGAGATGCAGAAAAGTGCAGAAAGGTGAAAGATAAAAGGTAGAAAAACGAGTGAAAGAGCAGAGTTAGAGGAAGGAGACAGAGGTCCACTGGACCACCAGGGATGAGGCGCAGGGAAACCTGCGGGTGGAGGAGGGCCTCGATCACCAACACTCGAGAGAGCAGGGGCAGGGGCAGGCCTCACTTAATGGTGGAGCTGCGAGGGTGGGAGAGCAATTTCACTGACAATGAGTCAGTGGTCTTGCTCCTTGTGTTTGCTTTGTTCGCCCTAAGTTGGCAGGGTATGCCCAGACATGGGTCCCTTGCTCACTTTGCCACTGGATGCAAGGTAGCCTGGCTGATGAGGGCTGTTAGCCCGAAACCGGTCCCAGGATGCTTGATTCCGGTCCAGGGAAGACATGGCTTGGCAGTTCGGTCTGGACTGTTCCCATGAGGCACAGGGTCAAGACTGATTTGCATATAGCTATGTCTGAACTGGGGTGGCAAAGTGAGCTAAAGAATGATGATGGATTCAACCCAGATCTGTGACTGGGGGTGAGTGTTTGAAAAGTTTCAGCACTCCGTCCATCATCTCCTTGTGTACCCACATTCTTGTCCCAAATAGGACCTCATATGGAGTGACACCCCCTAGAGAACTTCTTGGCATATTGTTAAGGGCAAGCTGAACTCCATACAGATGTTTTACCCAACTTTCACCCGTGCCTAATACTCTAGCTGTTAAAGATTGCTTTAAGTCTTGGTTTTTCCTCACCACTACCGAATTTCCCTCGGTTGGTACGGAGATGAGTACCGCAATGCTACACCCAACCCTTGCATGGCCTCCTTGTAAGCCCGAGAGCTAAGCGCAGGGCCCTGGTCAGAATGTAATGTGCCAATTGAGTATGTCCCTATAAAGACTCGCATATCTTTTATAACAGTTCGAGCGTCCGCCGAGCCCTGGGGCCACACACATATGAATCTTGAGCAGGAATCCACTGCAACCATGATATATCTTTTAGCTCCATCTCTTTTTAAGGGGCCGCAGTGGTCCAGGTAGACACACGCTAGTAGTTTTTCAGCTATTAACAATGGTGTCTGCGCAGGACGTGTTACGGTGGAACCCTTCATCTGCTGACAGATGTCGCATTTCAAGACATAGCAGTCTTTAGTCTGCTTTGTTAAACCAGGCCACCAGTAGCGTTGTTTCAATAAGGAAACAGTCGCCGTAACTCCTGCATGAGCAGAACCTATCCCTTCGTGTGCTGCTAGTATTAAACCTAACCTACGATCCATGTTTGGAATTACTCTATCCCCACTCCAGGAATCTGAGCAAATGGAATGTTATTGGCATCTAACTTGTAGGAGTACTTGAGTGGAAACCTTTTTGGTACTGCTCCGCTGTTTTTGCGGGTTGCATTAATAGCTACCATAATCTCGCCGTCTATTCTCGTTTTAGAACGAGTGATTGCAGCTACGGAAGCCCTGCGTACAGCCCCCTGTGCGACTTCATCAGCAAATGAATTCCCTTCAACGTAAACGCCATCACGCTGATGACTAAGTGTATGTATCACGTGAGCCCTCGGTAGTTCGGTTTTCAACTCCACTACCTGTTCCCATAGCATTTCATGCTTAATTGTGCCACCTTTTGCATCTTTGAACCCGTTTTGAACCCAGTACTGCAAATATTCATTGTAAGACTGCACACAGAAAAAGGAATCGCACACAATTAGTGTGGGGAATTCTCGATCCGTATTTACAAGTGCCAGTATCAGTGCTTTTAATTCTGCCAACTGCGCCGTGCAGTCTCCTAGAGATTGCGTTTTAGTGCAACTCGGGTGGAACTTTCCATCCTGCATGCGACCTTTAACGATTGCACATGCTGCGCTATATTGTTGCTTACTTCCTATGGCCGGTTGAGCAGATCCGTCAGTATAAATAATATATTCATACTGATCCAGAGGCATTATTTCGTTTGGTAGAGGATATTCTTGTTCATATTGCAGGAATGCTTGTGTCTTTAAATTTGAGTCGTACCTGTATTCTACATCTGTTGCAGTGAGAGAATTAGCCCATTGTATCCATCTTGGATGTAAGGCTTCAGCGTTGGGAACGCTTGCCTATGTCGCAGCCTCTAAGGCTGGAACTGGAGTAACTACTATTATTCGTTTCCCCTGAGCCAGTGCTCTTTCTCTCACTACCGCGGTCTGTACTGCTGTCAGAATCTTTTCAATGGATGCAAAGCGCATCTCAGCATTTGTGTACAAATGTGACTTGTATGCAATTGGTACTGTCTCACCTTCATTATATGTTAGATAGGTGTACCCTGATTGACCCGCAACTATACGGATCACCAGGTTGCGTACGTTTACGCGTGTCTGTAAGTGTTTGGAAGCTATCATGTCAGCTTGCTAGGAACGTAGTGTATCTGTGTGTTCCTGTGTCCAATTTCTGGCTGAGAAATCAGGTTTAATTAAGTCATAGAAAGGTTTTACTCTTTCTGCGTAATCCAAAATGTATGTTCAACCACAATGTAGGAATCCCAGGATTGATTGTAAATTTTTTAATGGTTTTGGAGGTTGGAGCAGCGCGCATTTTTCTTAAAAAATTGGCTGCCAGGCTCTTTCCTTTACTTGAAAGTTCGTATCCTAAAAACAGGACACTGAGGTGGGCAATTTTTGATTTTTTAAAGTTAAATTTGTAGCCCTCAGATGCAAATCCCAAAATTATGGTATTTACTCTGTTCAAGTGTTCCTCCAGGTCATCGTCCGTCAAATAAAAATCATCCACATAGGACAATGCCTCTTCATCCAATTTTTGAAGGAATTCCATTACTCTGGAAGAAAACAACCCCGGGCTGTTCTTATACCCTTGGGGGAGTCGCCGAAATTGACGCAGTGAACCTTGCGCTGAGAAGGCTGTTCGATACCTGCTTTCAGGTGCTATATTTTGGCAGAAAAATCCATTTGAGATATCAAGTGTCGTTTTGTATTTTTTCCGCACAATGTTATTCATTAATGCGGCACTGTGTGCATTTTGGACTGCAAATGTCTTAGTGCAAGTGTTTAAGTGTCTGTAATCTAAAACTAGACAATATGTATTGTCACATTTCATGACAGGAAACAAAGGATTGTTCATTTGAGAGGTGCAAGTTTCAATCACCCCTTGGTATTCAAGTTGATCTAAGATCTCCCTGACCTGTTTTTTAGCTTCTTGCTTTATTGGATACTGCCTCTGTGCAGTTGGAGTATTTTGTATAGGAATTATGTGGTGGGTTGAATCCTCATCCCATCCAACATGGTTTTTGTATAATGCTGGAGCCTGGGCTACCGCCCACTCCTGCGCATATGTGTGTTGCAAGTGCCTGGGAATATGGTCTGAGAAGGCCGGAAGAATTACCGTTTCTCCTTTAGGTCAGTCCATGACGAATGATGGCGGCCAATCTTGTTCAGCTAATAAAATATCATAGCCAAACGTCAGGTTCTCCCAAAAGAGACCTCTCACTGTTCTACATTTGTCTCCCTCCATTTGGAGCGTTATTTCATATACTTTATGTGGGACACTTACCCTAATATCAGGTGTTTCCACTGTGATATAAACATTCAAGTCCGCTGTCACCAGAAATTTCTTCAGGTTTTGGTGAGCTATTGTTACTTCTGCTGCATTGTCTAGCATCGTCAGAGCCCATTCCCCGTTCGGTAGTCGAGTCCTCAGAATTCTGGGCATGTGTGATCTTTAGACCTGCAACTTTCTTCTTTTTGAACTGTGGCTTTTGCTTTGGCTTTTCTTTTTTCTTAGAAGTGTAATCTTGAGCGTGTTGCTTGTCTCTGGACTTTGTACGCTCTTCTTGTCTTTCTGACCGTCGTTCCCTCTCGGAGTTTTTCGATGTACCCTGAAAGGAACGAGAGGAACGTGTATCCTAATACCTGTCAGGTTTCCTAATGTTATCCCTATTCCTGAGATTATACCTCTTTTCAGAGGGCTCCTGTGGAGGAGATCTACCTCTGGATTGAGATCTATTTCCTTTAAAGTTTTGTTGTTTTTTATTATCCCACTTCTTTTTAGAAGAAGCAGGTGTCTGCTTGGAAGTGTCCTTTTCAGAACTGCCCATCAAGTTGTGGTTTTAAAGCTTTCCCACCCAAACTGTCTCTGCCTAATTCTGCATACGCAGTTTCAATTATTTTGGGTAGTTCGTGTTCCTGTTCTAAAGGATCGAACTCCCTCAGGCGTTGGCGGATGGCCACCGAAGCTGCTTCCCCCTTAATGTTAGCTAGTATTATGGCTGATACCTGGGCATAGTTACCTAGTAACTTCATCCCTAAGTTTAGGGCAGGCTCTGCTCCGTACTTGTTTTGTATCTGTCTCAATACGTCTGGTACCACCGCTAACAAAGGAATACCATGAGTTCTGGTATAAATGGCAGCAAAGACTGTACCCCAAGTGGTACAATCTTCTACTTGTGGTGTTATTCCCATGGGCAAGCAGATTGTTAGCATTCTGTGTTTTTCATACGGGGTAGTATTCGGGGAATACTGCCTCGAGCTGTGTGATTTTCTGAGCTACCCAGAATGGCATTTGTTCACGTTTAGAGGGCATTTTACCCATCACTGCGTGTAATGTTTGTGGTGTGATTTTAGTTGCTGTACCCTGTACTTGAGTTCAATTAGTTGCAACTATTGCTGGTTGGACTGTGAATGTCCTCATGACGAATTGCATCATGTTCCTATTGATTTTAATTAAATCTTTATGTTGTATGAGTAAGTCTCCTGGTGGCATTGTGTCAATGTCAGGATGTGGTGTGTAGGCCGCTAATATCGGCCATGTTGCCCCTTCTCCTCCGAGCGGGCCTAATCTTACTCTTCTTCTTATGTGGGGTAGGGCGCCTTTAAACCAGTACAAGTGTTCCTGGTACGTGAGTGGAACCTCTACATTCTCGAATGGACAATATTCCACTGGTGCATCTCCTTCTGTGTAAGAGTGAAATGTCTGTGTTCTTGCATTTGCTGCTGGGAATGTAACCCATGAATAGAATACCTCTGTTTTATTTGATTTGTGTGCCTCAATCACGAAAACTACTAAGCCACCCCTAGCTGATAAACCATTCTCTAACAGTTTTAGGGTGATTGTATGTCTGAATTTTTCTGCAATCGGAATTGCGTCTGGATCTTATTCTCCTGAGAGGTGTAGATCTACTACTACGTTATCTTTTGTCTCAGTCATTTTTGTAAGGAAGAAGTTTGTTCAAGGGAACTAAGATAAGGTTTTTATGCACAATTTTAGGAACACTGTGTCCTTCAAGCTTGAATAACCAGCAGCCAATAAATAGGATTTCTCGCATACTCAGCTGTGGCGGAGTTTGTGCCCACCCACTCCAGACGTCTCTGGTGTTTTGTGAGTAGGGGTCTCTGAGAATAGCACGACTGAACTACTCAGATTCTACTGTTAAATAAGTACCCAACCAACGTTGGCGGCGCCATGTCGTGTAGTTCCTATATTACCTATACAGGATCTGCGCGTTCGGATAACATAAACTGTGGGATTGGTGGCAGACGGATTCCGAGCACCCCCAGCGAATACGTTAGCCTGTCTGTATTAGCTAGCTCACAGTGCCACTAGAGTATCCTCTTATCGGGGAGAGAATAGTTCTTGGCAACCTCAGAACATGACAACCCTGATCCCCCAGGATCGTGGAAACAATATACTACCTTTCGCTCTGTCACTCGTGCTTACTTAGTTTGTCTCAGAGAGTTACACAGAATAAACAGGCTGGGCGTTTCAATAAGTATTTATTGAACAGTTGTTATTCCAGTGTGTAATAGATGAGCTGCAACAACCATTAGACAGTAGCAGAGATATATGATTATCAGTACTATGAAAGTAAAGGGATGGTATAGTTCTACCATCTTGCAGAAATCATGAATATATACAAGTACATAAAACACATGATAAAAAGTGCGTACTCCTACGATGCCTCCCTAACTAGATGTACCTAAATGTACCTAGCATCTATGTAGGTGTTATGCCAAGAATCCCTCTAGGATCTGGTCAACCCCATTACCTGAGAGTTTAGAGAATGTGGGACCCCGTCCTGGTCTCAAGTTGGACACCCCGCGAGGGATGTTAGACCACTGATAGCTGGAGCGTCTGCATGCAGGAACCTTAGCGTCTCTGGTCAGTGTGTCAGCCGGGAAGTCACGGTCTCCTCTGTCTGTCTAAGCAAGACATGATGTATATATGCTCATAGGTCTCCCCAGGGGTCCTACCTTGCTGTGTTACGGGTCGGCCTAAAGGATGACGTCAGGCCTGAACTTTAACATAGATATTATACAGGAGATGTTCGTCCTGCTGTGAGTCCTGCTGTGCTTCCAAGAAGCCTCATACATAATGTATGAGTATTGAACCAGGGAAAAACCCGCGTTCTGAATGCAGTGTCGTATCTAGGTAAAAGGTCAGTCCCTAGGAATCGTTATGTATGAAATGTAGGGAAGGATATAGGTGAAAGGTTGCAGTGTTACCGGCGCCTATATAGGGTACCTATATGGAATATAACAACAATAACTCTGGTGAATTATGTTCCTGCTGGAGAGAGATCCAGTTTTGCCTAGTAGCAGTTTTGATTCATCAGAAAGTAGTGCAGAGGGTTAATGTGCCTGCTGCAGAGAATGTGTACTATGCAGAATATAGAGCTGTACTTTATGTGTACAGCTGAGTGGTTTACTGCTTTTGTCAGAAACATCCTTTTGTTACTGGCAGCTCATAGGTTACCGTCCTAATATAGCACAGTGAGCTATGAACTGTCATCAAAGAGCTGCATGCAAACTGCATGCTACAGGTTAGAACGTTATGTTTTTCTCAGCAATCTTTCATTATCTGAATGTTGTTAAAAAGGTTTGTTTCAGTAGAAATACATTCTTATTATTAAAGTCAATCCAACCATTGTGGTACGTTTTAAATCCTGGGTTTGCGCTTCTCCAGACCAAACACTCTTAAAATATACTGCCTACAGACACTAGACATGTGATTCCTACACCTTGTAATTCTCATTGTCTTAAGTAACATTTTCGATGGACTGATTTACACTTGCATGATTGATTGTCTCTATATAATGTATGTGTGATGTAAGTGCTCTGACACCAGTAGTGCTCTAAAACAAATAAAATGCATGTGAAAGAGGGGCTATGGCGAGATAAGGGGCATTGTTGGAGGATGCTAGTGAGGGAATCTGTGGAGAAGTAGGACATGGGGAAGGAGGGTACCAAAAAAGAATGTTCCGCTGGGCGCCACCAGCACTAAAGCCAGCCCTGTCTAAAATACACATTTAGTACACTTGATAATGGTGTGCAGTCCTGAATTAAAAACATATTCACTGGTCTGGAATAACATTTTTGCGATTACTGTTCTTAACGATGATTTTGCTTCTCTTTGTTAGAAGCAGCTTCAAACCAGAGATGGATGGAGTTAGCACAGGCACCTTAAGCACTCTAACCACTTAGCATTCCATGGGCTCTTAATTATTCTGCCAACTTTGGGGTGGATTCTGCACCCCTATTGTATAACAGCGAGCATTGGCTCAGAAAGATGCATCATACATACTGTTTGACCTGACAGCCTTAGGGTGGTCTTCTCCCAACTTTTTGCATGCCTCCCTCCATTTTCTAAACTCGTTTTTGCTTGTTTTAGGACTCTGTGCACTTTACCACTGCTGACCAGTGCTAAAGTGCTTGTGTTCTCTCCCCTCAACACAGTAATATTGGCTTAACCCCAATTGGCATTTTTAATTTACTTGTAAGTCCCTAGTAAAGTGCACTACCTATGCCCAGGGCCTGTAAACTAAATGCTACTAATGGGCCCGCAGCACTCAATATGCCACCCACTTAACTAGCCCTCTAACCATGGCTCAGGCCTGCCAATGCAGAGCCTGTACGTGCAGTTTAACACTGCCATTTCGACCTGGCCAGATAAACCTCTTGCTAGGCCTAATCCTTCCCTTTTTATACATATATGTCACCCCTAAGGTAGGCCCTATATGACCCCCAGGGCAGGGCTCAATGTATTTAAAAGGCAGGACATGTACTTTTAAGTTTTACAGGTCTTGGTAGTGAAAACTTCTCAAGTTAGTTTTTCATTGCATCAAATACCTATCTCTCCCATAGGATAACACTAAGATTACCTTATTACATCTTTTAAGTGTAATTCCCAATTGTGAAGAAATAGACTTTTCAAGTTTGGTGCCACTGAGCTCACAATTTAAGATCACAATGTATGGTGAAGTTGGATTTTAAATTACAGTTTAGCAAATGCCACTTTTAGAAAGTTGGCATTTACTTACTTCAGCCATTTCTGTGCCTGCTGCCTGTCTCTGAATACACATCTGGGGTGGGTGACAGCTGGGCTTCATGCATTCCCTTTAACACCACACACAAAGGGAGCTTAGGTGTGACTAACAGGCCATCTACATCCTGATAGGCCATCTGGGAAGGATAGGAGGGAGGGGATGACACTTACACCTGAATAGGATGAGTCTTGTCCCCACACAAATGGCTGCAGTGAGTCTGGAGCCAGGGCAGGAAGGAAGGACCTCTGTGCACTTCAAAGCTTTCTTTGAAGTCTCCCCCACTTCAAAGGCACAACTGGGTATAAGAACCGGACCTCTGATACCATGACTTCAGTACACTTCTAGACCTGTGGCCACTCTACCAGGAAGAAGTACTGCTGTGCTGCTGGAAGGCCTATCACTCTACTGGACTGCTGCTTTGCTAGGCTCTTGCCTTGCTGTGCTCTTGCCTTGCTGAGTTGCCCTGATGCCCGCTGTTCTCCTACTGGGGTAAGAAGGACTGGACCTGCATCACTTGAACAAATGTCACTCCAAGGGCTTGCTGGCTTGTCACCTGTTCTAAGTCTCAGTGATATCAAAGACTTCAACTACCTGCCTCTGCATCTGGACTCTATAAGCTGTGAGTGTGCCCTGCCAAGTGGTGCCACCCCAATCCTGGACCTTTGGAAGTGAGAACTGAGGTGCTTCTACATCCAGAACCCACACATTCTCATTGGAACCAACACATCGTTGCCTTTGTGTGAGGTACAGCGCAACCAGATAACCCATTTAAGCATTTTTTCTTCTAAGAGCTATTTTGCATTTATTCTTTAAAAATTCATATCACAACTTCTACTTGTTGGATTTTTGTCGTTTTGGTCTAGTTTCATTTATAAAAATAAGCTCTATTTTCCTAATCTAGTGTGGAGTCTTTTTGTGGTGTTTTCACTGTGTTACTGTTTGAAGTATTGCAACTTTACACATTGCCTCTTAAGTTAAGCCTGACTGCTCTGTGCCAATATACCAGAGGGTGAGCGCAGGATAACTTATGGTGTGTAGTGACTTACTCTGACTAGTATTGTGGTTCCTGCTTGGACAGAGTGCATACCTCTGCCAGCCAGTAACCCAATTTCTAACACATACTATGGGCACTGAGGCATTTGGATTTGGAAGTAGAGCCACCTACACCCAACAAACACTCACAAAACCGGTGTTGCTTGGTTAATTCACAGAATTATCTAATTTCCTGTGTCAATATTCCGTTATATGGCCTGACATACACCAAATCGCTTTATTGGTATGATATTTACCACATGGATGTTGTTTAACATGTCAGTTTCATTTTGAGCTTTAGGAAACTCCTGTTTTCGTGAGTGCCTCTTCTTATGGCGTGTTGCTTTGTGGTGGGTTCCTATTATCTTCCCATGCCACGTCAAGTTTGAAAGTCTGGCATTGCTGTCAGCTCAGAGAAAGCTCACACTCCAATATCAATCAATCAATCAATCAAACTGTGCATATATAGTGCAACTTATCACCTGTGAGGGTATCCAGGCACTGGACTGAGGGTCTCAGTCAAAAAGGCAGGTCTTGAGTACCTTCCTGAAGTCCGCCAATGAGGGTGATGTTCAAAGGTGGGGAGTAAGGGGTTTCCAGGTTTTGGCGGAGAGGTGGGAGATGGATCGTCCTCCAATGCGGCAGCAGATGGATGGGCGGTGTCTGTGTGTGGGTGAGGTGAGCAGAGCAGAGTTTTCTGGGTGGCTGGTGGAAGTTTAGGCGGTGGTTCATGAATGCTGGTTCTTGGTCATGGAGGGATTTGTAGGCATGGGTCAGAAGCTTGAAATGGCATCTCTTCTGGATGGGAAGTCACTGGAGGTCTCCCAGGTGCTGGGTGATGTGGGTCTTTTTGGGCAAGTTGAGGAGCAGTCTGGCTGCTGCGTTCTGGATCATCTGGAGTCTTCTCATTAGTTCGCTGGTGGTGCCTTCATACAGTGCATTGCCGTAGTCAAGATGGCTGGAGATGAGGGCCTGCATCACTGTTTTTCTTGTGCCAGTGGGTAGCCATTTCAAAATTCTGTGGAGCATGCGGAGCGTGTAGAAACAGGCTGAGGAGACGGCATTGACCTGTCGTTTCATGGAGAATTCTCTGTCTAGGATGATGCCAAGGTTAAAGACGTGATCTTTCTGAGTTGTTGGTGGGTCCGAGGTCCAATGGCCACCAGGAGTCGTTTCAGAGGGAGCTGTGGCTGCCGAAGATCAGTACTTCGGTTTTGTCCCTGTTGAATTTCAGGCAGTTGTCTTTCATCCAGGCTGACATGTTCTTCATGCAGTTGTGAAAGTAGTTTTTTGTTGTAGTGGGGTCCGCTGAGAGTGAGAGGACGAGCTGGGTGTTGTCGGCGTATGAGATGATGTTGATGTTGTGGGCTCTGACGATGTGTGCGAGTGGTGTCATGTAGATGTTGAAGAGGGTGGGATTGCTGGACGAGCCTTGCAGGGCACCGCAGATGGTGTGCTTTGGCTGTGTAACAGAATTATCTTTGATGCCCAATGGTTCATGTTTAGTGCACTTAAATCAATCTTGCTGTGTCCTTCATTCAGAGTATTGTATCTTCTCACAGTACAAGGCCCTCAAGATGCTGTGGAATCGCATTAATCTCTCCACCTCGCAAAGCACATGCTGTTCTCTAGTGACTCATGGACACACTCCAACATTGTTTATTGACAGGTTAGCTATTACCTCTTTGAACAAAAAAGTATGTGACTTTATCTGACATCAACAGGCAATTGTTATTGTGTGCAGCACACTAAGACTGTCACTAAAATTACACACTTGTTGAACATGGTTTAACCCAAACACTTGGGAAGAGGATGTGGGCTACGGCCAGAACTGCCGAATTTGGAGCAGGGGAAACAGGTTTGAGTCTCGGCGTCGGTTCAGCATCCTGTGATTCTGGGCAAATAACTTAATATCCCCTTACCTAAAAAAATAAATGTGACCTTGTGTGATTTAACTGGTGCTCATGTAAAGAGCTCCAATACCTTCAGGTCGGGTTCGCAATATGTAAAACTGCAAAAAAAGTATTTAAAAAACTTTCTGGATCTCTTCTATAGACTTTTTAGTGCATCTAAAATGAGAGGCATCTCAACATTTTGCAACCCAGGAGGACTGGCCCTAGTGCATGTATCCTGCTCAGTTTGTTGAGGGCGTTTCACTTGTTTTTAATGTAGTCACTTCCTATAGTAGCGTATCTTACTTTGTAGATTAAATAATATTTACCCAAGTGAACAGTAGCGTTGGACAGTGCTAGCATGATGTATTTGGGCCGCCTTGCTAATGGACTTTTTCAAAGGCTTCATGTTGTTCTTTCATAGGCTTCCAGCACCTAAAAGCGCCTGCCCCTTCTTTTGTCACAACTGTGGACAAGCAATCATGCTTGACATTACATTGCAAAACACTGATGTGCCCTCTGTATACAGAAAAATCCCGATGGAACCTGTCCTCGAGCAATGCAAACACTGTGCAACATCTCATCTGCAGGAAATGAAAGCAGCAGTTTATGGCTCTATATGATTCTCATCAGCCTGAGTGCCTGTATGTGTGCACTCTCCCTCGCCAGATGTCCTAAAATAGCTTCATGTGCCAATTACTTCTGCATCTCTCCTGGCCACAGAGGAGCTGCCCAAAGGACTGAGCTGACAAATTCCTCCCTCAAAAACTCTCATTCTTGACTTGAACCAGTGTATCCATTGAATCATACTTTCATTTTCACATCCTTCACAAATAGAAACCTGTCTGCCTATCCCTTCATCAACGTGGCCATCACAGTATTCAGTTTTCTGTTTCTTTTCATTCTACTTTGTCATTGTCTCGGCTCCGCGAGTAGGAGGATGTCGAGGCCAATCTCTCCATCTCACCTTAGGGGTTCGATACACCCCCTTGAAATATATCAAGGGTGGTAATAGAGACCAGACTAAGGTGGAAAGATGGTGAGGAGAAGGAGAGAGAAAGACACTACTACAAGTTAGCGTTTGATAAGCACAGCATTTTGAGTCCAACAGTATCAAGGTTAGGCCTCCACCTAAGAGTGAGAGAACAGGAATTACTAAGGGAATCTCATAAGTGCGGTGCAAGCAGATGGTATGCTGTAACTACCCCCTGATGTGCCAAAAAACTCAGGAGCCGGAGATAAAGACCACTTGTTGGACTTGGCCCTCTTTGCAGGGTAATCCCTGAACTTTTTGCCTTCCTCCTGTATTTTTTCTGACCTGTTGTTGGTGGTTTTATGACTCTGGGCACTTTATCACTGCAGATCAGTGCTAACGTGCATGTGCTCTCTCTAGTAAACTTGGTAAGAATGGTCTACACCTGTTTGGCATATTTAATTTACCTGTAGGTCCCTTGTACAGTGGAATTCCATATACCCAGGGCCTGTAAATTAAATGCTACTGGTGGGCTTGCAGCCCTGCTGGGACCACCCACCGAAGTAGCCTTTCAAACCTGCCTCAGGCCTCTGCCACTGCAGGGCCTGCACACGCAGTTTACTGCTGCCGTGGCGTGTGCATATAAACTGGTTGCCACATCTGCAACTCCCCATTTACTACACATAAGTCACCCCTAAGGTAGGCCCTAGCTAGCCCTATGGGCAGGGTGCTGTGTAGGTAAAAGGTAGGACATGTGCCTTAACTGTGTGGCATGTCCTGGTAGTGACAAACAGCCTATTTGGTTTCTCACTGCTCTGAGGCTGCCCTCTCATAGGGTTGGATTGGGGATTCCCTGATATGTGCTACATGGTAATTTCTGATCTGAGAGGGGTAGCGTGACCACGTTTGCTATGTTTGGAAAAGTAATGATAAATCCTGCTTAGTGGTAAAAGCAGATTTATTATTACTATTTTAGAAATGCCACTTTTAGAAGTGGGCATTTCTGTGTGCATAGGTGTCTTTGTGCCCTGCCTGGATGTGTATTGACTGTCTGGTTCTGACTGACAGGGGAGAGGGGATGAGCATTTACTCCAGCCAGTCCCAAGGGGGGGTTGAGGTGTGTCCCGCCTTTCCTGGGTGACTCAGCGCTAGACTGAATAGACCTTGGCTGAATTTAGAGTAGCGGGAGGAGTTTTCCCTTGTACCTGAATAGGCCTGGTCTGCATTTGGAGTGGTGGGAGGAGTAGCACCTGCACCTGAATAAGGCGTGCCTGCCTTCCACAATGCTGGCTCCACCCCCCTGTCGTGTGTCTGGGGCCTGGGCTGGAAAAGTGAATGGGGGTGTTGTGCACTTCAATAGTATTTGAAGTGCCCCCCAGACCAAATACATTGGGACTATAAGTATAGGAGCTGTGACCCCATGAAAAGGAGAAGAGACTGTGTAGGACTGGAACATACACTGCTGGCTCTACAGACTGCCAGGAGGAACTGCCATTGGACTCCATTGCTTGTAGTGCTGACCTGCTGCCTCCTGGGTGGAGAGAAGGACTGCCCCTGTTGCTAGAGTCCTTTGTGCTGGCCTGCCTGAGCCCTGTTGTTGGCGCCCCCAGTGTTCCCTGGGGACAGGGTGATTCCCTCCCTGTTCCAGCCTTAGTCTCACTAATAGAATGTGATGCTGAAAGCAGCCGGTGTTTTCTGCCTGCTGGCATCGGCGCATGCTGAGCACGCCTGGGGTTGCCCTGCCAGCCGCACCTTGCGCCAGGACGGTATCAGGCACTACTGGGAATCGAGTACAGCGCTTGAGAGCATTTGGATTCCCTTATCTCATTGCAAGCAGTGCCCCCCATGAGCTGCGCACTCCTTGGTGCACCCGGGGCACAAGCAGGCATCCATTTCGGTGCCCCCTTCGTGGAGGGGAATCCCAGTGTGCAAAGGATTCCCCAGGGGCTGGCACGCCTCCCAATATCCACGCCAGGACACGGGAGCCGGAAACTTATCCTTGGCCGCTCCAGCCGCATCGGGCCGACGGGCAGCCGAGGACCGTGGAAGTCGTGCTGGGACGCACCCTCACTAACGTGGTGAGAGTTAAGCGGGAGCATTGTTGGGGCGTTAGGAGTGGCTGGCCGGTGACTCGCACCTCCTGCTACTGAGAGCAGCGAGGAGCTGCTGAGGCAGGTGAGAGCCCACTGGGGGGCGTCAAGGACCGAAGCAAGCTGCCTTGGTTTCGGCAGCCGCTTCTCCCGATTGCAGCAGTTGCCGTTTTCTGAGCCCATCATGGGCCGTGGCTTGGTGACTGGTAGCTGCGAGGGGTGCAGCAAAGTGCCCGTACGCCCCCGTGTTGGTGCATACCCTGGGGAGGATGCCCGGTCATAGGTGCATGTACCTTGGGGACACTTGTGTGGTGTGGGGACACAGCGGGTGGAACCTCGGCGGAGGCCCCCGATTCTGTTACAGGACCGGAGGCTTCGGATTATGCTTTCTCTTTCTTTACTGTAAAATTTCAGCAGCTAATGAAAAACAGATGGCTGGAATATTTGGTCCTTCCTTTCGGGCTTTCTTCAGCTCCATGGTGCTTCACCAAGCTGATGAAACCAGTGGTAGCCCATCTCAGAGAACAGGGCATCCATCTAATAATTTATCTAGACGACATTTTCATTATGGCCACGTCCTCTTCACTGGCAACTCTTAATTTACAGACAGAAATGTCCCTACTACAGAGTCTGGGGTTAGTCATCAACTCCTCCAAGTCAGCTGGGTCCAACCCAGTCCATAGAATTCCTGGGATTCCTGATCAACTCCCTAACGGCTCAGTTACAACTGCCAAAATCAAAATTTCGGGACTTGACGAAGGAGTTGAAAGTAGCCTTATCCAAACCAGTCATGTCTTTACGTGCGTTAGCCTGCCTGGTGGGTCTCCTGGCTTCCAAAATTCAGGCCATTTTCCCGGGTCCCCTTCATTATCGAGCCCTACAACGCCTCAAAATATGTCATCTTCAGAACGGTTTATCCTATTCAGATCAAGTTCCCCTGACAGACGAGGTCAGAGAGGAACTCCAGTGGTGGTTAGCCCACGTGGACGCCTGGAATGGGAGGGCGATTTTTGGGTCTCTCCCGGAAGTGGTGATAGAGTCCGATGCCAGCCGTTGGGGCTGGGGTACACACTGCGGGGAAGTATCCACAGGGGGCAGATGGTCTCTCCAGGAGTTGTCTCTTCACATCAACTGCCTGGATCTGCTCGCGGGATCATTTGCGATTCGGACCCTCTCCCCCAAGTCGGTATCTTGTTGCATCCTTCTTCGGAAGGACAATATATCGGCGGTGCATTACATCAACAAGCTGGGGGGCACGAGATCTAAAATGTTAGTAGAGATAGCCCAGGACTTCTGGCACTACTGCCTATCACACCAGATCTCAGTGATAGCGGAGTAATTGCCAGGTCAAGCCAACATTGTAGCGGACTGGAATTCCCGTCACTTGAAAGACTACAACTCCTTCCCTCCTTGTTTCAAATGATTCACACGATTTGGGGTCTGTGTGCGATCAATCTGTTTGCCTCCAGACTCAATCGACAACTGGAGATTTTCTTCAGCTGGACGCCAGACCCTCTGGCAAAAACCATGGTTGCCTTCTCACAGGACTGGTCGATGACCTTGAACTATGCGTTTCCTCCCTTTGTGCTTATTCCCAGGGTGGGGATCCAGATCTCCCACCAGAAGGCGGAGATACTTATGGTCACCCCCCTTTGGAAGGCTCAACCCTGGTTTTCCATGCTGTTGGAGTTGGCATGCGATTGTCCTCTCCTTCTTCTGTGGTCTCCAACAATGCTCCAGGGCCCTCAGGGGGAGCTGCATCATCAAGTACTGTCGAGGCAGCTATCCCTCATGGCCTGGAGGATTTCAGGCAACAATGGACGTTGCCGGGAATTTTGCTGGCAGCTTCTGACTTCATCCAACAGGCCTGGGCTCCTTCCACGAGGAAGCGGTACTCGTCGGCATGGTGAGGATGGTTGGGTTTTGGTGCTTGGAAAAGCACGTGGATCCCGTGGAGGCAGAGCTAACCCAGGTGATTAATTTTCTCTCTCAAAAAGCCTCATAAGGGTTAACAACTTTAGATCCGCCATTTCGTCAGAACACACACAGGTGGGGATGCACCAGTGGCGGCTCGGATAGGGCGTGCTGCGGGGCGGTGAGGCGGGGTGGGGGAGGGGCAGGGTGGGGGTAGTAAACTCGGACATACGACGGAACGGAGGAACGTAATTATAACTTTCCTCCGTTCTGTTGTATGTCCGAGTTTACTACCCCCCCCGCCCCATCACCCCGCAGCACGCCCTATGCGAGCCGCCACTGGGATGACCCATTGATTTGTAAATTGCTCAAAGGAATCCGGGTGGTAAATCCACCTAAGGCTAAGTATTCTGTGTTATGGGATGTTTCCAAAGTCCTAAACCTGATTGACAGATGGCCAGACAGTCTACAATTATCAAGAAAACAATAATCGGCCAAATTAGCCATGCTTCTCTGTTTATCTGCTTCTCGCCGAGTCTCGGACGTAAGAGTTCGTGATTTAACAGGTAGAGTATTCTCCCCTCCCCGGAAGGGGTTTCTTTTACCATGTCTGCTAGTACTAAAACGTTTTCACGTTCTATTGATTATAATGCTTTTCCATCGAATGATAAATTGTGTGTGGTTAAATGTCTGAATGCATATGTAGAGTACACCCGGCCAATACGTCCGGAGGGTTGTACAAGAGTATTAATTGCCTTGCAAAAACCTTTCAAGCCTGTTACATCTGCCACTTTTGCGAGATGGTTGAGATCAGTCATGGCAGAAGCTGGCATTGACACACAAGTGTTTGGTGCCCACTCTGTAAGAGGCGCTATGGCGTCTAAGTCATATATGTTGGATTCAAGTGTACAAGACATAATGAAATTAGCTGATTGGTCTTCTGATTCTACGTTTAAACAATTTTATTACAAACCTGTGGGCGATATTGCATCTGTTGTTCTTGAGAAGCGTTAAACTAGCATAATTAGAAGCCTCAGGTCCTGTAATAGAATAAAAAATTTGCTAGCATTTGCACCAAGAATTTTCAATTCTATTAAGGACACAGAGGCGAGGATTATCCCGCCCAATTGTAACTTTTTACCCACCCTTCTGTATGGGTATTTTTCCACAGTTATTATGTGTCAATTTTCAGTTTCAGGTGCAGAACAGAAAGGAGAGTGAACTTTCGTCACACTGTTGGTCTGAGTTGACACTTCGTGTCCTGGTTCAAGTGTGAACTTCCGTTGAAGTTGGTTTGGATTTCCTGCAGAGCAGTCGATGTTGGACGGTTGCAGATGTTACGGACATTGCTCGTTTAAGGCAAAGAAAGAGGATTTGGTCACATGGAAGGTCCTAGTCATAGGGACAGAGAGACTGTGATTGGTGGATATGCACCATGGCACTATTGGAAATGTAGTTTTATGTATATGTTGAACGTTTTTCATTGGCTGCTGAAATTTACAGTAAAGAAAGAGAAAGCATAATCCTTGCCGCCGTGTCCTTAATAGAATTGAAAATTCTTGGCGCGAATGCTAGCAAATTTTTTATTACCAAGTAGGAAGGAAGCTCCTCAACAGCAATGCATTCCTTGTGCTAGGCGGGCAGGTAGCCCAGGAGCCTACGAGGGGAAAAGGAGTTACCGCATTCCCTGTAATAGGGGCACGGAGGTTTCTGTGTTCCACGCTGTGGATAAGGGTTACCATATAAGTATAATAGGAGTGCAGAGAAGCTGCGCCCTATGCCTTTTGGTGATGTTTTGTGACTCCTGGCTGCATTTCATGCCCTAATGTGTTTCAGGTGCCCCTTTTCAGAACCTAATTTGCGTCCTTGCACTCATGGGAGGATTCATGGGTCTTTCATGATTTTGGTGTGGCCTAAACAGCATGTTATGTACCTTGGCATAAGTGATCACATTTTTATGACCTAAAAGTGTTATGTGCGGGGGCGGCGGGATAATTCACAGTGATGGTGGATTGATGATGTCTGCACTCGACAAGTGGTTACTATAGTGCACTGCTGATGATGTTAGGGCAATTGCCCGATTGGCAAAGTGATTTATGAATCTGTGTGACATCATAACTAGTGCCTAGTGGCACAGTGATATATCTCATTGTGATCTAATGTGTTTTTATGAATAATACAAAGGATATTTTTTATAACCTTGTGTGGGGTCTCTTTTTGTGGTGTGCCTAGTGTGTCACTGTTGTGTGAGTGTGTTGCGCAAACGGTTTACACATTGCCTCTGACTGCTCAGCCAAGCTACCAAGGTGGTGAGCAGGGGTTATCTTCAGTGTGCAACTCCCTTGCCCTGACTAGAGTTGTGGGTTCTGCCTGGCTTAGGTGAATACCCTAGCCAACCAGAAACCCCATTTCTAACACCACTGCATTACTAGGAGGGAGGAAGTCTAGAGAAGAAAGACAAACTCACAAAAAGCAAGGAGGCAGAAAATAAATCACAACATGTAAGGAATCAGAAGGATCACGAGGTATGAAAAAAGGGGAAAAACAACAAAGGTGAAGGAATGAGTCAAACCAGGGGCGAACTAATGTGAATAGCAAGGAGTGACAACAACCTCTGTGGCCAGACAAGGTAGCTTAGGGTTAGTCAAGCCTAAATGCCCTGTTGCCTCTATTGACACATAAACGTCTCTGAGGCTGCTGGTCCTCTGGTGGCTGGGGCTGCAACTCTAAGTCCGAGAAATGTAGTCTTAGGTATAATGCTGTGTAAATTCTATTGTTCTGTGTGCCATCTCTTCCATGTTTGCCTTTCTCTTGTGCCTCAACGTGTCTTGTGACCTGACACACATCTCCATGCAAAATTAATGTCTGGAACCTTAATGACTTGATGACTGGCCTAAGGACTATTTAGGGCACTACTCTGCTAATATTCTGATATCTTTTTCCCAATTTTGTTCTGTCACTTCAAATTGACCGCTTAGTTATGAACTTATTTTTCCTTTTGAAAGCAGTGGTCATTCTCGACTTTTTTAATCTCCACCCAGCAGAACGAGGGTGTCATTCCAGTCATTATAGTCTACCCATGCCGTGTAGGTTTGCCTACATATCCCTCGAACCAAAACTATTATGAAGGGTGTTTCACATGCACGTGTTCGGTGACCTATAACCTATGCATCATCTGTGACCTGTTGCCTATATGCCCTTTGCTGACATATAACTTATGGCTTGTGCCTACTTAGGTTTATAGACTATGACCGACAGCAAGCTGTAAGCACCGTAGAATGTATGGATCCATGTAATACAATAGTTTTATTATTCATGGCGTTTGCATATTTCCATATCAGTTGCCTCTTCATGATGTCTGCATATGTTTGCCAATGCACATAATGTTCCAATTTACAGTAATGTTTGGCTCACACATTGCTCTTGTTCTAATTGCAGCTTTCTCAGTCCTGTATTCTCACATACATCAAGGGAACAAGAGCTTAATTTTGCAAGTTTTTACCTTATGTGAAGTACTACAAAAGGCCCCGTTGCTCTGCTCATGGGTAGGGAGGAGCAGATTCATCCAGGGATCTGAGTTACCGCTACATAATAACAGGCAACTCATGGATATCCGTGGCCTGCACCAACTAAAGCTGTGTTCAGCCTAACACTGGCATGTGTGGCAGACATTACACTTCTCACCTGGAAGACTCTAAGGTGGGTTCTCTTTAAGGACCGATCTAGATATGCAATGTTTGATGTGTTAATTTTGTTTACCATGATAATGTTTGCTAGCACTGCTGCTTTACCATAAATACTATGACTATGCTGCACTTGAGTAGTGCATAATAAAGATCTGTGGCTATAGCAATCTGTGCATGTGTCCTGGATTGGCGGCTGATGAAGAGGGGCCGACCTTCAAACTCCATGTTGCGTATTTGGTTGGACTGGTTGTATGTCTCTGTACTGACCCTGTCAAAGCACGTGGAAGGACCTGTGACATCCCTGTCTCTGTTCTCTTCACTCCACACGTCGCATAAAACTATACATGCAGACTTTGGGCAAAGAGACATTTATAGGGTGTGACCAAAGCTATGGCACACATGACCAGGATGAAATACACCAACAAGGAAAATTCACAATATAGTATAGACTGCATATAGTTAGGTATATGACAAGACCCCCACACAAGACTTTAATTCAGGCTGGTCTGAAATACATTTGGCACACCGGTTGGATGGCATATCCATGAGCATGGTGGGCATCTAAAGAGGCCATCTGCACTTTGCCTGTGCATGGCTATTTTGTCAATGTTGTGTTTTCTATTTAGACTTCTCAATTGTTGTGCAGTTTGTAAGCCAGCCCAATACCCTTCCTAGGACTATGACCTTTGTCTGTCTATCCCATAAAAAAAAAAAAAGAAGAATTATAATCAGAGCACACGCTTTTCTAAATATTTCATGAGGTGGAGCCAGGAGGGAACCAAGATTGACATCTTCCTTTGTGCTCTCACTGCTAAATGTATTCCTAAATCCGTATTTGTAAAGCGCGAACTACTCACCCTTACGGGTCTCAAGGCGCTGGGGGCCGTCGTGGAAATTAAGTGAGCTATTGCCCAGAGTCACATGGTGCTGAGCTGAGCTGCCGCCGGAGATCGAACCGTGAACCCTGTGGTCCGAAGTCAGCTGCCCTGGCCTCTGCACCACACCTCTCCGTTTCTTCTTATGGCCACTGGAGGCTGCTCTAGTGATTGTAGGGGTTGTCGAAATTAGTGTAATTTACATTTGCGCGATTACACAAAATTACAAGAAATTATGCACAATTGCATGAAATGCAAATCCTTTATTTAGCACCATATTTTAGTGCAAAATGTGTCCTCAAGTCAAATTTTGGCCCAAGAATGCATTTCACTGTCAAAAAAATAGAGCAAAAATGGTAAGCACCTTGAACAACCTTTTGCATTCTGTTGTTCCCGTGCATTTGTGGTAGCTTCTTACCATGAATGGTGCATTCACTGTAATTTTTTTCTGCAATTGAAGTGTTATTACGCATAGTGGAGTATTGGCCTAATTTCAGAAATTTTGCTTCACACGCATAATACAAAATTCCTGAAATTATAGGAATTACGCCAGCATAATTAAAATTTCACCCAAGAGTAATTGATTGCCTGAAGCCCATTATCGTGTGCATTTATCTAGTGCTTAATTTGCGAAAAAATGAGTGTGGGCACTTGTCAGGAGGCCACTGCAGTTTGCAAGTCAAGTAACAAGTCACACTATTCCAGTCCCCAAAGCTATATGAATGGTTTGGGAGGCAGGTATGAGTCATTTTTAGGTCTCGGATCTAGATGGCGCGCATGCGCTGTTTCGAACCGAGACCTGCTGTATGTACCACATGGGCTTCTGCCTGCCGATAGGCTTCCCATTGGCTGTCACCAACGTCACTCTTCAATTCTTAAAGTCCATTCGTCCATAGAATGCATACGTCATTCCTCTTGCGTTGAGCCCTTCTGAGAGCACTGGCCAATTACTTAGCCTCCATACACAACGCCATTATAGTTTCTAATTTCGGGACTACTTTTTTTTTTCTTCATTGGTAGCACGGTGAGTGCAAGCGTGCTCTCTCATGGAGTTTAAAGCTGTTTGGTTAGCCAATTTCTTAATGCAGATGTGCCGTGATCAGGCATTTTCTAAACTTAATCTCTAAAGAAAGCGCTGCCTCTGGATCCATGGGGGCTCAGCTCAGCACACAAATGCCTTCTTTTACTTTACAGGCAATAGGGTGCTTATGCCACTCTTGATGGTGGCTGGTCAAGGCTTTTATAATCCCTCAACCTACCACTAACTTCGCACGATCCACGGTGGACCATGACTAAAGTGGGGTTCTGTGCACAGGATGCAGCACGGCAGGCTATGAATGCCCATGATGCTGCCACTTAAATACAATACATGGCTCAGCACTCTGGGGTCCCACCTTCTGATGCACTAGGCCGTTCCTGTCTCTTCTGGATGGTGCAGGCCAGGGGGCCAAGGCGCGCTGTACTCTCGCAGTCTCAAAGCAGGTCGGCATCAGCTGCCTGGCACCAGTGCAGAGGCATTGGATTTAAGTTCCGAGCAGTGTCAAGGGAGTACTCAAATAATAGTATGAGATTTCTTAAATAGGGACTGTGATGACTGTAAAAACAGGACTTGCAAGTCGGGAAATATTCAACTGCTTTATTGTTATTTTATGACACTGTCTCGTTATTCTACTGTATGGTTACTAATTCGCCTCCTCCTGTTAAGCACATTAGAGAGGGCTTGCATTTGAGCTGGGCCCAGGTCATGGAGAGGTGACGGTCCGGTTGCTATGGAAACTGGCCTGGGCTCATCTAAGGGGCAGATTTACAAGCCCCTTGCGCCACTTTTGCGTCACTTTTCTCATGTTAAAAGTGGCGCAAGGGGCTTGTAAATCTGCCCCTAAGTGTTTGCTGTGTTTTTGGTTACAATAACAGAGCTTTCTCCAGGCCCAGCCAGCACATGCCTCAGGTGCCATCAGATCCAGCACTTTAATCCTCCTTCAGAGTAACAGCACTGTGATTTTATAGGCACAGGCCTGCCTTCACTAATCAGCTCTCCAGCACAGAGTAATCGGGGCAGAACTTCTTTGTAGGTAAAAGTTTTGTGGACGATTTTATATAGCGCAAAGGTTTTTGAAAACCCAGGTTGCCGAACTAGAAATGTTCAACTAAAGCAGGATTAAATACAGAGTTACACTTATTCTTGTCAATGTTTTTTTTGTTCCACTTATTCGCTCAGTATGCAAAGATGTTTACATCAAAGAAATTCGACAACGCAAGTGTAATTATTACCATGGATATTTGACCAGTATGTGCTAACGTGTGTCTAAATGACTGTCAGAATCTTTGTTTTCATATATGCTTGTCCATTTTCTTTGCCCTAGCCAATATGTTCATACATTTAAATATTTTTCTGTCACAATTAAATACAAGGAATTTGGAGTTGTATCCATTTCGAAAATGCATTCTCAGTCACTCCAGAATTTTCAACTGTTTTGAAACTAAATTATATGTACCACATGGTCTCCCAGCGCTACATGGTCTGGTGAAAAGCAAACTCCGGAGGTTCATTGGGGCAATGCCAACACATAAGGGTACTGTTTTGCTTGTTGTTATAACCTTCCCTCAATTATTATACCTCACATACTATTGTGCTGTGTTCTTCCTATTTGGTATGTTCCTTCTCCCCCTCCCTGGATGGTTCCTCCCTGAGAATGCAAGCAGGAGTGGACCTTAGAATGTTGAGATTCCTTCTTGAGGAGCGTTAGGCTAGGCAGTTGGATGAACTGCTCTTTGAAATAAACCCACCACTTCTCCAAACTTATGCCTCTTGGATTCCTTCTTAACAATTTGGCGACGAGTGGACTTCAACATCGCTGCGCAGGGGGCATCACCTTTAAGGACAGACATACCTTTGGGAAGGTTTACATCACGGAAAAGGGTAGCAATTTATTAGGGTGGAAGCACCAGAAGGATCTGGGCATCACTCTTGATCCCAACAACGTTGAACAAGTATTACTAGTTGATAGATCCTTAACAGGAAAAGGGATTTGTGACGAGTTCCCAGAGGTCTTTACTGAAAATGTAGGTTTGTTAAGAAACTATATGCACAAAATAAAACTCAAAAATGATGCTGTCCCAATCGCACACAAAACTAGGTCCATTCCCCTGGTGATGCGTGAACCTTTAAAAAGGAGTTGGAGAAGCTTGAGAAGCTTGGCATTATTCAGGCAGTGGAAAGTACAGAATGGTTGGCTCCCATTGTTATAACTTCAAAAAAGAAAGCAATGATATCCGCATGTGTGTGGACTTGAGAAGTTTAAACGCCAACATTTGGGTAGATAGGTACCCGCTTCCAAAGATTAATGAAATGCTTTCTATAATTAATGGTGCCAAGTACTTTTCTGTATTAGATCTCACTTCCGCATATCATCAAGTGGCTTTACACCCCGATTCTCAAGTTCTCACATCCTTCACTACACCTTTTGGCACTTATAAATTTTTAAGAATGCCTTTTGGTCTGGCTTCGGCCGCAGCGGCTTTTCAAAGAATAATGCAACATATCCTGGGGGGTGTGGACAAATCCATCTGTTTTCAAGATGACATTCTTATTTACGGCTCTGACGAAGAGGAACACAATCATAACTTAAGAAGAGTATGTACTAAACTCAGTGAAGCAGGTTTCACTATCCAGAAAAACAAGTGCAAGATAGGAGTACCATCTGTTGAGTTCCTGGGACACACTTTGTCCAGTGAGGGCATGAAACCCAAGATGAATCTAATAGAATCGGTGGTAGAAGCTCCCGTTCCTTCCAACAAAGAAGAGATCAAATCATTCCTGGGTTTAGCTGAATATATGTCCAAATTCATAAAACATTTCTCAGATATGGTACAACCTATTAGAGACTTACTCAAGAAAGAAAACAAATTTGAATGGTTACCCATACACAATTCTGCATTTGTTACGCTCAAAAGAGCTATTGCCTCAGCACCATGTATAGGGAATTTTGACACTACTAAAGAAACATTCCTCACCACTGATGCCAGTAACAGAGGCATTGGTGCTACCCTGTCTCAAGTGCAAGAGGGAAAAGAAAGAATCATAGCATTTGCCTCCCGAACACTCAAAGATGCTGAGGTTAACTACTCAACTATTGAAAAGGAGGCTTTATCTTGTTTTTGGGCAACTAACCATTTTAAATATTTTCTGTGGGGCATACCGTTCATACTCAGGACTGACCATAAGCCCTTAGTATCCTTATTCTCTTCTAAGGACATTGAGAAAACTACGCCCAGGATTGGGAAGTGGCTAGTGTCCCTACAAAATTTTAACTTCAAAATAGAGTATCTTCCGGGCAATAAGAACCTGGTTGCTGACTGCCTCTCTCGTTTACCTCTAAATAAGCATATGGAAGATAATATAGATGATTTTGAAGTGTTACAAGTCACCATTCCTGCTATTCTAGAGGAAGAGTGGAAGAATCTCATGTCAAAGGATGTCACCCTACAAACAGTCAGAGAAAACATCGCAAATGGTTGGCCTAGGAAATGTTCTGATCTTCCGTGTGAGTTGCAGCCATTTTGGAATGTTAGAGATGAACTGTCATTTGCAGGAAATAACGTGTACAAATCTGACAAGATAGTTCCCCTGAGGAGCTCAAAAACGCATTTGTGAGATAGCCCATGAAGGCCATCTTGGAAGAAGCCTAACCAAAAGCAAACTCCGTCCAGGATATTGGTTCCCTGGTATGGATACTTTTATTGAAGATTTAGTCAAAGGTTGCCATGCGTGCGGCCTTAGTGATAAAACTAAAAGCACAAGGAGGATACCACTGGAACCAGTGCAAGTTCCCATCAAGGCATGGGAAAAATTAGGCTTGGACATTATAGGTCCTCTACAGATAGTTGGTCTACAAGAAAGGTTCATTATAGTTCTAGTGGACTATTTTTCAAAATGGATCACACTAAAGTTTGTCAACAAAGTGGACACTAAAGCTATAAAACTCTTCCTTTCCGAGGTATTTTCTAATGAAGGGGTGCCCCACACCCTCATTACAGACAATGGCGTCCAGTTGGTTTCAGAGGAAATGAGAGAATTCCTGGTTAGTCTAGCCATAAAACATATTTCCACTCCCTTATATTGTCCACGTGCCAATGGGTTAGTGGAACGCTGCAATAGGATGATCAAGGATGCCCTACAATTAGCGATGGTTGCTAAGAAACCCATGATTCAATCCGTAAAAGACATGATATGGTCATATCATATTACACCCAACAGTGTGACTGGTTACTCTCCTTTTTGTCTCCTAAGAGGGCGCAAACCTGGATCCAAACTTACGCCTAATTGGCTGTTTGAAGATAATTCCTTTACTTGGGATGGCCAATTAGCCACGAAAAAGATTGAGCGCTATCAAGAGAAATACAAACAAGATTACGATCACAGATGGGGAGCCAAACCACGTGATCTCAAAATAGGTCAACGAGTCCTCGTCAAAAGACCTGATAACACTTTGAACAGGTATAACAAATTCTATGGTCCTGCTAGGATTAAAGATGTAGGAAAAAATGTCGTCACTATGACCGATGGCAGAATGTGGAGCATGGACAGAGTGGTTCCATATGCAGAACAAAGTGGTGACGGCAAGTTGATGGACGATTCTAACAGACAAATCAACATGCCAGCAGTCAAACGGAGTGACAGAACTGTAAGGTCACCCAATTGGCATGGGGATTATGTTATGAAATGACTTTCAGAGGTGTTCGCACACAGTTTATTATGTAATGTTTTCAGTTTAAACAAAGTAATTAAGTAATGTTCATGCTGCTGTCTCTTCTTGCCTTTCCCCTCTCAGGCTGCATACATCTCTACTCATATCTCTCCTTTAGTCTTTTCTTTTGTTTTCCCTTCCACTCTCTACGTCTCTTGCTCTTTCTGTCTCCTTTTCCTGTTCTCTCCTCTTTTCTCTCTCTCTTGTATCTTTCCTATTTCTCTCTCTAATCCTTGGGTAAGGAGATGTGTTATAACCTTCCCTCAATTATTATACCTCACATACTATTGTGTTGTGTTCTTCCTATTTGGTATGTTCCTTCTCCCCCTCCCTGGATGGTTCCTCCCTGAGAATGCAAGCAGGAGTGGACCTTAGAATGTTGAGATTCCTTCTTGAGGAGCGTTAGGCTAGGCAGTTGGAGGAACTGCTCTTTGAAATAAACCCACCACTTCTCCAAACTTATGCCTCTTGGATTCCTTCTTAACACTTGTGTTTGCTGGCTCTGCCTACAGTCCCATACACACAATGGCAGGCACTTTTCTTTGATGACTAGACATGTGGCGGACGCTGGGCTCTGCAGGTGCACAAGGCCAGGGTTTTTCACGCCAGCTCAAGTTGCTCTTCTTTCATTTCACCATTGGCCCATCATCATCTCACTTTCTGGACCTGTGGCAGAGGAAGACAGCTACATGCTAGCCTCTGGTGCTTCTCCTTCTCCACCACGCAGGCCTGAGTACAGCCCACTATGACTCTGCTGTGTTTTTAGTGGCCTTGCCTCAGCTAGGGTTGCCCCCTTTACACGAACAAACATACTGGCCAGTTGTTGTTGTTTTAAGAGTCTGAAAGGCCCGGATATGATGCTAAATAAGATTTTAGACAAATTCTGTATATTTATTTGTAACATCACTTTTCTGCTTTTGTTCCTTTAATTATTAACCAGGAATCATTAACTTAGCTCAAGAACACTTTTAAAAGTGCTTTCTATTTATATTTGTTGTTTGAAGTATGTACAGATGTTGGATAAAAATACCGGCTTTCGGTGATTTGGCTCAATTTTTACCGGCCAGGACATCAAAATACCGGAGATGCTGGTACAAAACTGGCAAGGTGGCAACCCTAGCTTCAGCAGTTCTGCAAGCACTGAACCCTTCTCTTGCCCTCCATGTCTGTTGTGAGAGCAGGGGCTGGGCTGCAGTGCCTGGTGCCCGTCCCGGGAGAGTGGAGCAGCCTTTCAGGGGCATTAACGTGACCCAGTCTGCTGTGAGACTGAGTGACGCTCGGTATAATCTCATAGTTGCACTTGCTAAACTATGCTATAAACTTTGCTTTTTAGGCTAGTGCGCGGTCATGAATGATCAGATCAATAAGATCATCTTCTGAGCAGCTGCAGTGCCTGCCTGCACGCAGTTACTGAGAGCTGCAGTGCTTGCCTACTGAGAGCTGCATTCACGCAGTCTGTCTCCAGTGAGTGCCCTTCCATTTCTGGTGCTTTGAAGCAGTTTTAAGATCTTCTTAGAGTTTCTTGCTGCTCAAATGGATGTAATTTCTGATACTTATATGTTCCCCTCGTCTTTATTGCTTGATTTTGCTCGCGGGAAAATGTCACTCATAGTCATTGGAGTATCACTCGTAATTACACTGAAATGATGAAAATTTCACGCATAGCAATCTGAAACCTTGGCAGCTCTGAGGCACTTCGTTTACGCGAATGTTCTTTGGAAAAGAAGAGATCTGTGATATTGCCTCTTAATATTGTACGTGCCATGGTTCATCATTGTTGTACGTGAGAAATATTAAAATTAAAAGCCCACAAAAACACAAATTCGATACCCCAGAGCACGTTACATTCAACACTTATCCCCGAAGTAGAAACATACATTCTCTATGCGGTGCTGGAATGCGCCTGCTCGTTCGTCCCATCCGTTTTATGCCCAATGCACCAAAATGCCTGCGCTCCTCATGTGTAACAGTAAATGTGATTTCGCTTTAATTTACATCTGTTTTGAAGTGGGCCACACAGGCCTCACTCAGTTTGACCTCTATCACAAATACATAGTGAATAATGCGTGAAAACGGCCTCATGCTCTATATAAAACATCAAAAAAGAAATAAGGAGCAAAAGTCAATTCTAGCTCAAATAATCATTTCTATTTATGGTCCGTCTCTCTACCCCATAAGTCCTGGAATTACCATCTAAATAAAGGCGTGCAGAGAACTCGTCTGCGTGTCCTCAGCAATATTTTAATAGACAGATGAACAGCGCAAGGAAAATCCTGGGTCCAAAATAAAAGATTCTGTCTGTCAAGCCGTCCCATCCTCAGTCACTCTAATCTGCTGGTGACTGGGTTTGATACAGAACCCGTTTAGAAAAAATAACATTTTCATGTCTCACCCCTTTCCTGGCACAACCATGTTTACACTGTGTTTTGCCTCTAGAATAACTTCATCTCGAGCTAAATTATTTGTGCAGCGTGTACTTGCTGGATCATTGTTCAGGGGATTTCAAATTCTCCCAAAGCAGATAGGAAGCGGTCTTTATCAACATTTTAATAAACAGCGCTTCACTCGTTCATCGCTCAGCGCATCTCTCATGCGTCGTACAACAGATGACTCTTGTATAGCACATACTTTGAACTAAGTTGCCTCCAACTACCTGCATTTAGGTTCCAGGTGGCGGTTTATGACTGTGCAAAATTAAGAGCTATAATGTTCTCTGTCACTTGTGATATTGTTGTAAATATGGTGCAGCCCTGCGTTTCAGAAGTGGTGGAGTGCGCGCTAAGCCAGGGAGGCTAACACCGCGCTCCTCCACTTCTATTGTAAATGTCCCCCGTAGACCCTTATTTGGGAGGGAAATACATGATCATCAGCCACGCTATTTACTGACGCACTGCTACAGAAGAAGTCATTAGGAGCCCGACACTCCACCCCTCATAGAGACAAGGTGCACAACCGGGAAGCGGGGATCAGGTGGAACCTGGTGGGACAGGATAATAGTTAGGGAGTATAACCTTTCTTCTACTTCCTCTTAACATAAGGGATCCTCAGCTCCACGTATGAAAGACATTTGCCACAGTGTGCATTGAGAACAGTGCACAATACTTTGAATTTGACCCTTGCATCCACCTGGAGCCAATGGAGAGCTTTCAAGAGTGGGTTTGAATTGCTTGTACTTATGAACGTCATAGCACACTCTGATTGCCTGATTCTTATGTCGTTGGAGCTTATCTATGGATTTTTCAGGAGACGAGTATACAGTGTTACAGTAGTTGAGATGTGCCAGGATGCAGTGGTGGGCGGTGACACTTAATAGTATAGGGGCGTCAGCGAGTGAAGTTAAGCCTTTAGGCTCAATGCCAACGCTCTCAATCATGGCTCATTAACAGTGTTTGGTTTATAAGGGGTGATGATAGAGAGCTCTGGAGTTGAGGTTGAAGGCAATTCAAGTTTTTCACAGTGCCTCTCAGTGGGTCAAAAAGGGAATGAAAATAGAAAAAGAGATAAAATATTTTCTTACTGATGCGTCCTTGGTGTTCTGTTCTGCAGTCCGAGTGCAAGTCCTCCTGGAGCCTCAGCCAACTCCCCTCTACCAATACAGGCATGCTGCTGATAATGTTAAACAGCATGAGAGAAGTGCCAGGATTGGTTGGAGTTGGCAGACACCACGCACTCTCAGGCACCGGGGGCCTGTGCACGATCTTTACCCAGCTGACTAAGACAGCTCGAGTTAGAGAGGTTTAAAGTGTGCGAGTCAGGCTGGTCGTCATAAGACAACCGTCCAAAGCGATATACACACTTTAAACTGGAGAGATGACCACCCTTCCTTCCCTGCTGCCAGTCAGCGACATTGGCCCCACCCAGCACTCTAACACTGCTTGTTCCAGGAGCAGTGAAAACTAAAATGGTAATAAATTCATTTTATTGCCATTTTATTTTTCATCTTTGATGCAGTTGCAGCAGGCATGCAGCACTCCTTCGGTCTAATGGAGGGGCCGCCACTGCCAGGACAAGTTTGGTCTTGAGCTTGATTCTGTGGGCAGCGTAATTGAATTTTCCTGCGAAACAAGAGCTGCTTGATTCTGTTATCAGTGTAAAGAAATGTTCCTGAGAAGTGAGAGCTGCATGTTCATGCCATTTGTCACAGCATTGACCTGAGGAGCAAAGGTGAAGTTGGAGCCAAGAAGATGCAAAATGATCTAAGAAATCAATCCCTACTTTGAGCCACCGACCTTTTGGTAAGTCAATATAAATAATTGGTGCAGTTCTATATATCAATCCTTACCTGGCTCATACAAATGTGTTTCTAAATTCCATTGCTGGCCACCAAAAGGATGCTCTAAATCCCTTTGTTTCCCTTTTTCATTCATTATCCATTATTGGGTGCCAAATTGTTGATCCAGTGGGCAAGCATGCTAAACAAATAAAAGAGAAATTCACAAGAAAAGTATAATCTCTGAGGGAACTAAGGGGAATTTTCTTTACAGGTGAACGTTCCTTTTGTCCTTCCAGGCAGGGATATCTGAATGGCACCAAGATGGCTTATCTTTGTCTGATCTCCTGTGACAATAATTAGTTTTAAAGATCGTCTTGCCAAAATATTGTATGCAGATAATCAACTACCATGAATATTGTGACGTAATTATATGTAGACAAGTATAGCTTTATTATTCTTAACTCTGCATCTTTGTGTTGTAACACTATATATATCTTGAAAGTATGTAGGGGAGGAGTTAAGAGTAGTAAACACATACATACCTAAGTGTACTTACCTTCATGATACAAGGTAGTCGATATTTTGGATATAATATTTTGATGGTACAACATTTTGTCACTCAATATTGAGACATACATCCCTCCTATGAATGCACGCAGAAAATGAAAAAAGCTAAACTTTTCAGACCCAGATTTCCTCAAAATGGTGTCATAAAGAATGCAAAAAAACATCACTGTGAACATTTTAAATGGGACACACAATAACGGTGGCAGGAGTACAAAGTAACTCTACATAAATTCATTTAAGTGTCACTCAATGCCTTTTAATGCATCCGTTTACTTCATCTACCAGATTGTGTATCTTTTTTTTTTCTGTGAATATAGGATTTTTTTCATATTAGTCCATTGCTTGGAAATGCCTGCAATATCAATAATCAATCATTTCATTTAGTTGGGTGAATGTTCCTTACTGGTGTAGTGGTCCACCAGAGGTGCATTTAGTAATATGTATTACATAACTATTTGAAGCTTTAAGGTCATTCACCTCACCCTTGTATGGTTTCAATCCAAATTGGAATTGGATGCACTATGCAGCATTTTTAGACCCATATTACATTTGGGGGGATATTCACAAGAACGTGTGATAATCATCGCAAATGTAGCTTAACGCAAGCTTGCATATCGCAGTCCATTGCGAGAAAATTACACCATCCTAACGTCCAATTCCCAACCCCTCGGCACCATGCGATAGCAGCATGACAACCCGCCAAATGCCCGCGTAAAAACTAACGCGAAAAACAAAAAATGCGAAACACGACCGCCCAAAAAGTTGCGACGCCACAAAGCGCGATACCAAAATCTGCGAAAACCAGCGACAGACCTGCAATACCCACGCGTCATGCGTGAAAATGCACTATAAAAGCAAACAAAAAACCAACCCCAAAACCAATCCAAACTGCGTAGCACCATGGATGCACCCGGACCTAGTGCAGAGGACAAGCCGAACTCCACAAACCCCACAGAGGACCAGCATGGAACCCCCTGTTCGGGGGAGGGCAAGGAGAAGAGGAAGACGGGGTTCAGTCCGCAGGAAGACCAGATCACCGTCACGGAGGTGATAGAACACCACCAACAACTGTTCGTCACCTCCACTGCGTCATTGGCAACACAAACGGAAATATGGCAGTCCATCATCACCAAAGTGAATGCAGTCGGAGTGTCGAGGAGGTCAATGGAGGATGTCAAGAGGCGCTGGCATGATGTGCACAGCCAAACCAAACAGAAACTCGCTGCCAACATGAAGGAAGCAAAGGCGACTGGAGGTGGGAGTCCTGCGCCACAGGAGGAGCTGGATGAGCTGGAGGAAATGGTGGCCACAGTCATCAGTGTGGAGACAGTGCAAGGAGTTGGGGGCCTGGACACAGCCCGAAATGACTTGACCCAACAGCAACAGGGTGAGTAACGACCAGGGACTGGGGGGACGGGGGCAGATGGGCACACATGCACAATCATGTGCAGCACACTGCACACCCGCAATGAGTGTGGAACATGTCCCTGATACCCTTGGCACACTACAGCACACATAGAAACACCAAGTAGGCCCACAATGTGCAAAAATGGGCCCCCCTCCATATCACCAATGCCACAACCTACCCATGCACATGTGCTGAATCCAGAAAAGCAGCGGCTCTGTGAGCCACACTGACAATGCAAGTGACACTGCATGACAGATAGCATGGCTGAAGTCACACTACATGACATGGTGCACGAGACGACACTGAGGTGGCTGAGTGTGGACCGCATCCGTAAAGGAGCCGGTCACACTCTGACACATCCACGTGCACCTACGAACCATGACGTCAAGAACACATCTGCAAACAATGCACAAGAGTACCAAATATCTCCAGTAGCACAAATGACCCAAGTCGCAAACATTCCAGCCCCCGAAAAGCACCCAAGTCAAATGCACACCGACTCAAAGGGATAAGGGCCTGCCAATGCAGAGCTGCAGGGGCGAATTGCCAACAATGCAGCACACGCACATAGCAATCACAGTACATCAACATTGACGACAATGTGGGACAGAGTGCAACCCCTACACCACAGGACAGAGGACACAACTGGTGCCTCTCGTGCGTAGAAACTGGCCAATCACATCTGGCAATGCATGACACTGTGAGATGATAATGTACGAGTACAACCACACATCCGTCATGTAGTCGAAATGTCCACTGACTCCCATCAAATAGCCAGCTACACCAAAACAGTCACAATGTACACCGTCCTGCAGTCTGAATGTAAACATCCACAATGCGTCAACATACATGGAACACACTGTTAACCTGCATCTCCCCTTACATTGCAGAGGGACAACCAACACCCCCTGCAGAGCAGACCACACATCTCTTCAGTGATGATGAAGAGGACACTTTGCCCAGACACACTCCAACGGCTCATGGACAGCCTCCTCACCCCACCTCCAGGAGCAGGGCAGCCCAGCTGCATCGCGGTGAGCCCACACCCTGCACAGACCACACAGCAGGAAGCACACACCACCACGGCTGCCTCCCAGGACCCCCACGACCAACACATGGATTTCAAACGCCGTGTGTTAGGGTGCCAGGAGAAGATGGCAGATCAGCTGCGGCTGGGTTTCGACCTCATGGCAGCCAAACCCGATGCCATACATGGGTGCCTGAGTCCCATCAGGGAGCACCTACAGTCCCTAACGGATACCCACTGTCCGCACCATGCCCACCAACAATACTTGGCTAACATCGCTGGCTCCATTACTCGGAGACAAGAACTGTCTAGGCAGACAGGCTCCAGCGATGACAGCACAGAGTTGGCACAGATGCGGAGGACAATGGAGACCATGGAGCCGATGCAGGCTGGAAGTATGGCTGCCACTGCTGAACACCAGCGAGATGTAGCTGCGATCTTCCATGCCTTGCGGATCCTCATCTTGCCACTGCTGCCACTGAGCCTGTACCAGATGACTGCTGCAGGAACCTCGACACACACATCTCCGACCCCTGATGTGTCAGTGGCACACAGTGTTGCAGCCCCATTGCCTTCGCACCCTGATGTGTCATTGGCACACAGTGATGCAGCCATTACACCGCCACACACACCGGACACACCCGACACAGAAGAAGTATCCGAGGAGTAAGATGTGGATGGTAACTACTGTGTGAGGAAGGAGGCAGTAGCATCCATCACCTCCACATGGCTTGCCCTGCCTGGCTCTGCCCCATGCATCATGCCCTGGGACAACCCCTTCCACTGACCCCCGGAACACTCTGCGACATTCACCCGGACCCCGACATGGACTGCCATATCTCCACCGCTTGACAATTACACAGCAATCCTGCTGCGGACTGCACTCCCCCTCTTCCAAATCAATTTTCAATGCCCAAAGGACTCTGGTTGGCCCACCACTGGGCTTCCATGTTATGTGGGCTTGGATGGCCATGTACAGCTCCCTCTCCTTCATTCGCCAGAATGTGAATAAAACATTCGAAATCATGCAGATGTGTCATGACTATGTTCACTCACGTATGGAAGTATGGCTGGATGTAGAGACAATGATTGCACAAGAAGGTACACCCTGGTAAATGACATCAATGCGCATGTTCATCCCCGAGACACATGGCCAATTGGATGACTGTGAAGGTGGGTACTGGCTGTGTCCCCATTGCACATTAGCAACAAACTCACAACCCCCCAACTTAGGCACAGGTCCATGTCTTGAATAGGGCTGTGTGTAGGAATGACCAAATCGGTAGCAGGCCAGGAGTACTACATCACATGTGACGACAGAACTTCACGTCGCATACCTACTCACACACATATGTGTGGACACATTCTGTAATGATTCATAACATTGCTCAACATGGTCAGAGGTTGGACACCATACTCACATTGCTGAAGACACGTAAGAGCAGAGGTCTACCAGCAACTCTCCGAAAACAATGTCGGGCTCACAGAGGTGGAGCTGTCAGAAGGGACCCACCCCCATTGTACATGCGTCAGTCAGTTCCTCCATGTGTAGGGACGATGCTCATTGTGGCACACGAGTGGTCAATCTAATCAACACTCATCACAGTTAGACACCAGTGGTGTTGCGTAGACTTTATTGGCATGTGCGTGTCAGTACGGACAAGGCAACGGCCACAACAGGCAGGAACATGCTTAAGACACTTACACGCAGCATGGGTACATGTCGAGGTGCAGGAAATGGGGGTGGAACAATGAACCCCAATCATCACGGATGGCAACGGTCTCAGCCCACCTTGCCTTGCTGGACGAGTCATGTGTTGTTTGGCGTA
This sequence comes from Calotriton arnoldi, assembly GCA_963921515.1. NCBI lineage: Eukaryota > Metazoa > Chordata > Amphibia > Caudata > Salamandridae > Calotriton > Calotriton arnoldi. The sequence goes on from CAWUFW010016909.1 coordinate 163,384, forward strand.
TGCCCATTGCCCCATGTGAGGGGGCACGACTTACAGCCCATGGGGTCTGCATAGTGCTCTGCCACCCGACTGCGCCGACTGTCTGCTCTGCTGACAGTGATCAGGTGAAAGGGTCCGACAAGTTCACATGTCATGCTACATTGCCATGTGTGTACTCTCCCCCCAGCAGTGTGTCCGACTTGGTAACGTTGCCAGACGACGCTGTGCTGCTCCGACCATGGAACTGCATCACCTTGCACAGGTGTGTGTACACACGCATAGTTCCACGCACGTGCATACAGAGTCCAGACGAAGGCAGACATGTCCTCTGTTGTGGTGGGATGTGGGTACATTCCCCACGATGCTACAAGGTGTTGGGAGCAGTGCTGTGGGTGACAATCAGATGTGGCTGCAGGGACGTAGTTACTCGTCCATGAATGCCAGCACAGCTTCATGGGCAATGTGTTCCAATAGTACGTCGTTGTCGGGTTCAAGGAACACCAGGGTGAGCCAATCCATTAACTGGTCCGGGCAGATGTGCTCAGTCCACGCCGTTTCCCCAATCCGCAACACAGCCCAAAAGGGGAGCGCCTGGATGTGGTCACTGCACACGAGGAGTTGTGCATTCTCCCATGTGCAACTGCCAGCACATACGCCAAGGATTAGTGCATCCCATGCACGGCTATCCAGGTGACACTCCTGTTGGTGGGCCAACAGGGGGCGCACTGTCAGGTCATAATCCAATTCAGCTACGGTTGCGTTGGATAGGCAGACCTCCATGGGCCACTCGAATGTGCATGATCGACAGTGGAACCAGGGCTGGACGCAGGTGACGTAGGCAAGACGGAAACTCAGACGGAAACTGATTCACAACACTGCCATTGGCAGGGATCCCAACAGATGCAGCATTCGGGCACGGTACAGTTCCACGTGACAGGGGTTGTGCATGTGCCCGGGAATGCAGGCCATTGCGTTTGTTGGTCTCATGGCACTGGCACTCGTCTGACCGGCGGGTGTTCGGTGGACGATATGCCACGGCTCTGGGCAATGAGTCGTATGTGTGTGTGACGTTTGTACGTATGGGTAGTTCTTGACAGTGTGTCAAGGGCATCCCTTGCAGGTGTCGGTCGTGCAGGGACAAGTGTGTGTGGGGTGTAGGCACGTTGGTGTTTCATTAGCGCAGTTCGTGGTGTGGGAGTCGTCGGAGGCTGGTATGGTATCTCACGCAGGGTGTACCAGCCGCATTCAGGACCAAGGTCGGGGGTTTGGTTGGCCTTGGGCCTTGTGTGTTGAGACAAAGGTGCTTTCATTCCTGATTTTCGTCTGACTACTGCTTGCATGTCTTAATTGTGATGTGGAGTTCGCGCTGACTTTGATGCCAGGCCTGTGATTTGTGGTGCGCAGAGTTCGAGACACACGCAGCTGTTGGCATGTTTGCATGAGCCAAGGGCCCGATTGGCCTTGCGCTCCTTGTTCAGTCTCTCTCTTTCTGTCTGTTTCTTTCTCTCTCTCTCTCTTTCTCTCTCTCCCTGTCCTTTGATGGGTGCCTGACACACCTTCTTATCTTGGGTATTGTCTTGCAGGCTGTGAGTCACAGTTTGTCCAGGGATGCCCCGCCATGACTCCTAAGGATAGTTGTTTGGTGACGTATTTGAATTTGACATTTTGTTTGGTCTTTCAATGGTGTATGTATGAATCAGGATCTCAGTGCGCACATATATCTTGATTGTTGCAATTGTGGGACATCAGGCGGGTGCTTGTGGTCATGTTTCCGTGCAGTTGATGTGCTGTGTCTTGGTCCGGGGGAGGTGGGGGGTGCCCGTGGTGGGGCTGGGGGGGAGGGGTGTGGTCCTGGGGGTGGTGGAGGTGGATGTTGTGGCCCTCTTGGGTGTCCGGCACGCATGTTCAGTGGCTCCATGGCATCTGTTGCCCTTCAGGTGTGGCTCTGGGCTGGGCTCCATTTTGTGGTGCAGGCTGTGCTCCGACTTTGCACCAGGTCAGGGCAGGTGTTAGTTTCCTGCTGCTAACGCGCCTTATCGCCTGTTTTGTGGTTTTATCGCTGATCGGGCTGGTCGTTGAGAATGTTGAGGTGTGGTGTTGTCGCGGGTTTTTGCTCGGGAACGCCTACTCTGCATCTCATTAGCGATAGTTGCAGGGGTCATCTGTGGCGATGTTTTTTGAGGATGCTTTCGCAGGTAAACTGGTGTTATAGGCTGTTAGCACCAGCTTGTGAATGTTGCGATATATTTATCTCGACTTTGGCTGCGATAAAGTGCCGTTAACTCAGCGATAGCTCCTTGAGAATATGCCCCACGGAGTGCTTATGAAGCCCACGGTAAAACATTCTAGAAGGCAAGCTAAAATGCAAGTCATGCAGGGTCCTGTGACATATGTGGAAGACTAGAGAATCTGGGAGATGCTAACTTGGAAACAGCATAGTCTGGAGTGTCCTTTAACCACGTCCATCATTTGAGGACCTCACCGGAGTCATCAGCACCATCTTAGCAGTTTACAGGCCCCCTCACTGCAGGAAAGAGTACATCACAATTACTCTTTGTAAAAGCCAGGCTGAAGCAAAACGATTGGCTGTTGATGTTACTGGGCATGAATGTTCTGCCCTCTACTGTGAAGCCAAGAGTGTCAGAATCAAGAAAAAGAGAGAGTTTGAGATCTCATGAAAAATAGGACTTTTGTCGTGGGCACAGGTGCTCGGCCTCACTCTCATCCATCTCTGATCTAGAACATTACTGGCCGCCGTTCCACCCCTTGTTCAGGGCATTGCCACTAAGGTTGTCGACATTGTGGTGCATGTTTTTCCAAAGTAAATATTGGCAGGTTAAATCTTCCAGGGTTTACCAGATGAAATGCCCCAGTACATGAGGAGACAAGCACCAAAATACATACTGGGATATGCAGATTTTTGTACAAAAGCAACAACACTTATATGTTATTCCCTTTTGCACTGGAGGAAAATTCGTAGCAGTTGCTATTTATAACTCTTCAAGTTCAAACCCTATGGTATAGTTAACCAATGCATTAAATAGCTCTTGTTACTACGAAGCACTCATAATCGAGGACTTAGAGAAGGATTGGAAAGGGATCAAGCCTCTTTCTACAGTAACAAAAAACCCAAACCCCACTAAGCTCTGTTCATAAAACAATTGCACTTTGGCTTTCAAATGATGAATGTTCTGCCAAAGTGCAACTCTTTTTAGTGATTTAACATCTATGTAAGTATGTTTTGCTACTATTTAAAGTGCAAACCTAGTTGGCTAACAATGGAGTACTGTCCCGGGAGCAAGCCCAAGTGAGGATACATGGAAGAGACCTACTGGAAGGGACAAAAAGTCACCCCCTCAGAGGCAGTGTTACTTGAAGATATGTGTTTTCAGACTTCCTGAAATGTAGGAGAGTTGGTACTCTTCTGGTATTCTAGGTAATTTTATTCCAGAAACTGGGGGCGTGGGCTGAGAGGTTTGTTTTCTTGGCTTTTTTCTTCCTGCAGTGTTTAGTCTCTAATCTGATGATGTCAGAGCTCCTAGTCGGACTAGGTAAACAGTGGTATTGATATTGCAATTGGTATATAGGACATTGTAGGTACATCGGCTGATCGTGGAGGTGACCCTGGCTTGCAGAGGGAGCAAGTGTAGATCTTTTAACATGAGAGTGAGGTTGTCTGTTTTCTTCAGCTCCTGTGTGAGTCATTCTGCTGTATAAATGTTGCCTTTCAGGGAAGTGAGGATGGCATCTGGGATGCTGTTGAGCAGGCTATTGCCTCCATGTTGGTGGTAAAGAATAGGGCTTCAACTGCCACTTTTCTTCAGGGGAATCAGGCTATCTTGGTCTTTTTGGCAATTTGTTTTTGAGTGAGAGGTTCAAGTCCAGGAAGAAACCGAAGAATTTGACCTGTTCTGTCAGTAGGGGTGTGAAGTCCATTTAAGTTGAGGAGCCTTCTTGGTGATTTTTACAACAAATGAGAGGTGGGTTATAGGATGGACATTGGCAAGGTCAGCTGAATCTAGTGTAGTCTTTTGCTTCAGGGCAGGATCTGTACAATCTTGAGGCTGTCCAGGAAGTTGCCCAGGGTAAGGGAGAAAGGGTGTGAGGGTTTCTTCTTGCAGAGCCTGATGGAGGAGGGAAGCACATCATCTACGTAAGATCTAAGATTTTTAATTTTCTCCATGAAGAAAAAGGTTGATAGAGTTGCATCTGTTGGCTGATGGTGAGGTAGTGGATTCTGAGTAGGGATGTAAGAAATTCATGTAATTTGATTTTGCATAATTATGCGAAATATCTGGAAAATTATGCTAAATTATATATAATAATGCGAAATGCAAATCTGTCAATTAGCACTATATTTTAGAGCAAAATGCATTCTCACATTAATTTTTGACATCAGGATGCATTTTGTAATAAATAAATAGTGCAAAAGCACAATGTTGGAATGAACAAACTAGTGTTCTGGTTGTTTGCTTTGTTCCCGCTTTTTTTAACTCCTGGCCCTTTCTTAATTAGTAAGGTGATCATCTGACCAATGTATTGCCACATAATTCTGGATGTCAAGGTCCATGTTCCTTGAGGAATTCCATCTTTTGGCAGCACAGACTTTGTTTTATAAATACCAGAGTATCAGATTAGCCAAATAAGGGAAGGGAATTAAGGAGTATGCTGCAGGGAGGTAGAGCTGGAATGAGGTGAAGAGGTGATGAGCATGGTCTTGATCTGTTCCAATTTATAACATACAACTATCACAGGTACATTGTGCTCTAAGGACACTTTAATCAATCATCAGCACATGTAGTATCTGTAAACAGAAAGATGTTGCACTCACTTGGTGCGTTCACAATAGTTTTCTTATGTATGATCCCCTTGTTGCCTGTTAATGTCACAGGACATGATTAAATATGCTCTGTTAAATCTCACAGAAGAGATCAGCTCTCTGTATACCAAATCAAGTTATCAGTAGCAGAATAGGCAGCATATATCACTGCCGGGGGCCTTTAGTTCTGGACTGTGGCTGCCACATCAATCAATACATTTAAATAATGTGAAACACATTTGGTCCCACAAAGATGACAGAGAGTATTACATTTGCAAACCATGAAGGTTTATTGAATGATTAATAAAGTTACAAATTCAAACCAACAAATTTGTTGTAAGTCAATAGCCAATACATGAATGCATTATTCAATATATTTCATAGCAATTCAAAATCATACATGCAAAGACAAACTGTTATAAAGTTGTCTCAAAATAAACCAAAGCAAATTCAATTCCTTTGAATGGAAAACCCTACTCAGGTAAGCTAGGGAAAGTCAGAAAGTCCGGGAAGAAGTCAGGCAGAAGGTGTCAGTGTGGAAAGCCTCTGAAAGGCAGGCCACCAGCCTCTGCACCCTCCTCGCTCCCACAGATATGAACCCCAACCAACTACTCACCATCTGGGACCGGCTCACCACAGAGAAAACCACAGCTATCATGAACTCTGTCCACTAAGGAGCACCCACAGACCTCTGTCCCCACCACATCTTTAACCTTGGGAGTAAGAAGATTAGCAGTGAACGTACCTCCATTTCAAACTTATCCATCACCACAGCCACCTTCCCCAAAGAATGGAAGTATGCAGAGGTCAAACCTCTTCTCAAGAAACTGTCCGCTGACTCCAACGAACTCAAGAACTACCACCCCATCTCTCTGCTCCTAGTTCCCGCCAAAGTCATCGAAAAAGCCATAAAACCATCAACTCACTGAACACTTGAAGAACAACAGCCTGCTGGACACCTCCCACTCTGGATTGAGCACCAACCACAGCACTGAAACCGCCCTGATCGCTGCTACAGACAACATCAGAACCCTCCTGGACTGGGGAGAAACAGCAACCCTGATCCTCCTCGACCTCTCAGTGGTGTTCAACACCATATCCCAGCACACCCTTATCAAGAGACTTCATCACATCAGAATCCCTCAAATGCATTGCCTCCTTCCTCACCAGAAGAACTCAAAGAATCCACCTTCCCCCTTCACATCGGAAGCCAAAAGCTTCATATACAGCGTCCCTCAAGGCTCATCCCTTAGCACCACACTATTCAACACCAACATGACCCCCCTAGCCAACATCTTCAGAACCCATGGAATGAACATCATATCCTACGCTGACGACAGCCAGCTCATCCTCTCATTATCAGAAGACCCCTCCACCACTAGAGCCAATTTCCACAGATGCATGATGAGCGTCGCTGACTGGATGAAAGACAACTGCCTGTAACTCAACAGGGACAGAGCTGGGGGACTGATCTTCAGGAACAACACCTCCCAGTTTTAATGACTCCTGGTGGTCCTCCAAACTAGGGCCTTCACCCACACCAACAGACCATGCCCGCAACCTTGGCATCATCCAGGACAACAAACTCACCATGAAAAGTCAGATCAATGAAGTCTCGTCTGCCTGCTTCTTCACACTTCACATGCTCCAGAAAATCTTCAAATGGCTCCCGCCAAAACAAGATGAACCATCACTCAAGCCCTAGTCACCAGCGGGCTGGAATATGGCAGCGCACTCTACGAGGGTATCACCTATCACCTCCTGAAGAGATTGCAGACCATACAGAGCGCAGCAGCTAGACTCATCCTCACCCTACCCATACGGGCCAACATCAGCCCACACCTCAATAAGATCCACTGGATCCCCTTTTAAGAAGAGATGCCAATTAAAAACACCGATCCACACATACAAAACCCTCCACGATGAAGGACCAGCATACATCAACCACAGCATGAACTTCTACCAACCCTCCAGACACCTCCGCTCTGCCTTCTTCTTCCTCGCTCACACCCCCACATCCACCGAAACAACCATGGAGGACACTCCTTCTCCTACCTTGCTGCCAAGTCCTGGAACAGCCTCCCACTTCACCTCTGTACCTTGCCTTCTCTTCTAGTTCAAGAAGGGACTCAAAACCTTACTATTCAACTGATCCACCTAGGTGGTAGCCCGCAGCGTCCGGATACCCTCATGGATGATTAGCCGCGCTTTACAAATTCTGTTTTGATTTGAAGCAAGCAGGGAAGGCATCTGTCCATGGTGCAAGTTAAACTCCTTCGGGCAAGGGAAAAGGCATATGCTATAAAGGAAGCAAAATGGGACTCTCCCTCTAAAAGAAGCTAAAAGTGATCTGCTCTAAAGGAAGTTAAATGGGAATCTGCTCTAAGGGAAGTTAAATGGGAATTTAAATCTAAAATGCTGCAAACACATTCTTAAAATGACAGAATTCTTACAATATCAGTAACAAGTAATTTCTCCAAAGAGTCAACCAATCAATTGAAAAGATACGGTTCCAGTCTCATTACAATAAACAAAACTTTCTAAGAAGCAGGCTCCGACTGTGACCTTCAAACTAGCATATGAGGGCTGCTCGCACTCACAGATGCAGCTAAAAGACCTCTATTCAATTAGGATTCTCCACCACAATCTCAAGGAACAAAATATTCTTTTTGGTATGGGAAACAAGAAAAATATGCATTAAACATTTTGAATGTTGCTTCAGCTTTTCAACAAAAAAAAATGTTCTTGTTTTATGAATAAATTAATAGCTTTTGTATAGTGCTCAGCTACTCAGAGAATGTCACGGCGCTTGGGTTAGAAGAACAGCTGAAGGGGTGGGTGGTCAGTCAGGTTTCCCGCAATCCCTAAAGTTTGAACAGATAAGTTTTCAGTGCTTTTTTTAAAATGACTTCATCGGTAGTCGATCTCAGATGAACAGTCATCTGATTCCATGTTTGCAGCCATGACCATGAAGGGTGAGCTCAATCTCTGTTGTTTTTTAAATCAGGGAACTGTCAACAAGCCAGCGTTGCTCAAACACAGCGACCTCCCTGGTCTGTACTCCTTGATCCTCTCCTTCAGGTAGGAGGGGCCAGTGTTGTGGAGGGCGCAGTGGGTCAGTGTTCGTGTTTTAAACAAGATGCGCTTGCGAACTGATTCTCTCAAAAGTGAGAGACTGAGGAGTGTTTGTGTAGTTGATCAAGTAGGAGGACCGCCATGTTCTGGACTACTTGCAGACGTTGAACTAAATATTCTGGAAGACCCAGGTACAGAACATTGACATAGTCCATCTTTTAACAGTGCCCTGACCACTGTGACCTGTGCTTCAAATGGGAGGAGGTTCAGGAATTTACTGAGCATATGAAGGATCCAGAAGTATGATTTCACTACTGCGGAAACCTGGGCTCTAAAGGAGAGTTGTGAGTCAAACAGAACACCCAGATTTCTAGCCACTGATGTTGTAGAGGTCAAATAGGGGATGCTGTTTTGCCAAGCTCCTGTCCATCCTGGGAGAGGGTCCAACCCAAACAGTAAGATCTCAGTTTTGTTTCAGTTGCATTGCAATTTGTTTGCCCTGAGCCAGTCTAGTAGTGCCTTCATGCAGAGTGCAAATGTTTCTTTTACGCTCGCTGAGTCACCTTCATATGTGAGTAGGAGCTGCGTATCATCAGTGTATGATATGATCTTAATGCCGAAGTACTCAACCAGAAATGACAATGGAATCATATATACACTGAAAACGGTGGGGCTCAGAGAGGAGCCCTGAGGGATCCCCCATTTCACAAGTTTAGCTCTGGAGGAAAAGGACTTAATCCAGACTACCTGCTCTTGTTTCTCCAAATAAGGTTGATCCAGTCACCCCCAGGTGTTCTAACCTGTAGCAAAATGGGGACGGGTGTAGCAGCTTGTTTTTAGCAAAGTTGTGAGCTGGCGGTTCACCGCCTTTTCCAAAATCATGGCGGCCACTGGTAATAGTGAGACCAGTCTGACATTCGCTAGCACCACAGGGTCCGTACTTGCCTTCTTAAGATGGGGGATTACGTTTGTCCTCTTCCAGGAGTCAGTTATAACACCAGAATGAAGGGAGACAGTGAATACCTCATGATAAGTGGTGGCAATATTGGCTGAAATAGCCTTCAGGATGTGTGGTGGAAATGGGCCATCAGGGGACCCAGATCTGCAGTTTGCAAACTGCGCCTTTAGCTCCTCAATCATGGGTGGTAGAAAAAGTGTCAGCTTTATTTCTGCTGTTAGCTCAGATATGTCTCCAGGCCCTAAAAACATGATCTAGATTGTTAAAAACCACCAGGTATGCCTGCATTTTTGAGATTTTATCATCAAGGAAGTCACTAAGTCTCAAGCATAAGACTTGATTGGTCTCAGGTGGCCGGGCCGTGGTCTTTAGGTCCATGAAACTTGTGACTATCTTAAAGATCTCCTTCCTATTATTGTCAGCTTCTTTAATGCATTGGGAATGGAATGAGTAACATGATTGTTTTATGTTTTTGTGATATGTGTTGAGGGCCGGTTTATAGCGTGTTTTGTCAGTCTCCCGATAGTGGCGACACCATGCTCTCTCCAGCTTCGTACACAATGTTCTCTCCACGGCCAGTTCCTGAGAAACCCAGCTGGCCGAACTGGTCATAACTCGCTTATGAGAGGCCACCATCGGAGCCACTGTGTCTGCTGCTTTCATGAGCCAGGTAATGATAGCTTTATCACCATCTGTGACCGTGCCTGAGAGCACTTGTCAAGACTCATTCAGGATTCCATTCAGGTCTGGTAAAGATACCTTCTTCCAAGTTCTTTTCCATCGCTCCTCTGGGGATAGTCTACTTTCTTAGGACTTGCGAAAGGCCAGTAAAACGGAAGTAGAAAAGTATTAAGCCAGACCAGCTGATACGGGCTCTCCCATTGTACCACTATATCAGACAGGATGCTGTCAATGTCATGACCTGCCCTATGCGTGGGGCCCATATCAGCTTGTGTAAGGTTGAGTGTAGCTAAGGTTTTAATAAAGCGAATGGACAGAGGGTCATCTGCCTTGTCTAGTCGCCTAATATGGCAAGGTTTGCATAGCTAACACATTTAGGGGCTATGGCCTGATCTAGGGACGCTATAAAGTCTCCTGCGTAACCTGGGGGGCAATAAACTAAAATACCTGACAGAGTGTTTGGCACAGGGATAAATGCTAAAGCTCCGGGCTTCTGCCCCCTTCAGCTCATCCATTAGAAACATCTGGCACTTGAAAGCCTTCCTATACATTATGGCAATGCCTCACCCCTTTTACCCACTCAGTCTGCATGAGCACAGAAGAAGTTATCAGGGATGGCTAATTGCATATCAGGGCATGAGTTCTCGCTCATCCATGTTTCCCTCAGGAAAAGGGCGTACAGTCTACTCTCCTGTAGCAGGTTATATATGTCTAGAGAATGTTTGTGTAACAAGCGTATATTAATCAGGGTGGCTTTAAATCCAACTGGGTTCGAGGTTGGGCCTGACATACTCTTAGTCTTCCTATTCAGAGGGTGTTGCCTACGTTTCCACTGTACACAAGAAATTGGGCCTTCACAGTCTTAGAGGAAAGGGGTGAAAGCTTTAGAATCCCCCCCCATACCTCTCATAAACATGTCTGGGATAGCCACCTATAACCAAACTGGCATACAGGATGGCGGTGGCTGCGGTCGGGTTGTGGACGGGCATAGATGGGCTTGCCGTAGGCACGCCAGTGTCACAATTGCTGCGCATCCGCGCTGTGGCCATGAAGATGTTGGAGGGGAAGACTCCTCCTCCTTGCCGCTTGGACACTACAGTGTGTCCTACCCCAAAATGCACTGCTCTGTGTTCTCATACCTCCCCAAATTTCAGTAATCACCTCTATAAGGCTTTCTTGCACTTTAAAAGATTAAAACTCCTAAAAACCTCAGTGCAAGTAAAAAGATAGCTTTTTACAGAGTTTCGGTAACTTAAAGTGCTTTGTGAAAAAAGTAAGTCAATTAAATCAATTACAGTCTATGCAGAGTCCTATTCATTTACAGTTCACTTGAATTCAATATAGTTAAAGAAAAAGCAGTTTCTATGAGTCAGGCAAATGCAGTGACCAAGCCCGCCTCTGCCTACCTGGTAATGCCTATACTTTTTCCCAACAAAGGGCTTGATTTAGATCTTGGCGGATGGGATACTCCATCACAAACATGATGGATGTCCAGTCTGCTATGAGTCAGGGAAATGCAGTGAACGAGCCCGCCTATGCCAACCTGGTAAATACCTATAGTTTGTGCATCCGCGCTGCGGCCATGAAGATATAGGAGGGGATCCTCCACCTCCTTCCCGCTTGGTCTTTAGAGCACGTCCTACCCAAAAATGGCGCTGCTCCATGTCCTGATATTGCCCCTTCCTTCAGTAATCACCTCTACAAAGCTTTCTTGCAATTCCCACACATTAACAGATTAAAACTCCAAAAAATCTTGGTGCAATTAAAAGACAGATTTTTACAGAGTTTCAGTAAATTAAAAAGTGCTTTGTGCAAAAATTAAGGTGCAATCGGTTTCAGATTCAAAATCAATTACAGTCTATGCAGATTCTTATTCATTTACAGTTCACTTGAATTCAATATAGTTAAATAAAAAGCAATTTCTATGAGTCGGGGAAATGCAGTGACCAAACCCGCCTCTGCCGACCTGGTAATGCCTATACTTTTTGCCAATGAAGGGCCTGATTTAGATCTTTGCGGGTGGGATACTCCATCACAAACATGACGGATATCCCGTCCGCCTTATAACAAGTGCCATAGGATTTAATGCACGATAAATACGGTGGATGAGATATCCATCACGTTTGTGATGGAGTATCCCATCCGCCAAGATCTAAATCTGGCCCCAAGTAATCAACTAACATGAACCCTTTTTAAAGTACAGGCCTACATTAACCAGAATCAGTTTACGCGTGGAAAATATGCACAAAATACATTTGTGTGTGGCATTGTCTGTTGATGTAATGCACAAAACATTTAATAATGGAAAATGTCTTCAATATCCATATAATGTATAAGGGACTAAGTCAAAGTCAAAATGATCTTTATTCGGTTAAGAACCATAAAAGAATGCAGCACAATTCATAAAAATCACATTTTACAAAATACACAATATTAAAAACACGATAAAATCTAGCCATTAATAGCGACATTTCACCGAAAAATATGTGTGCAAAATACACATAGAGCAGCAAACAGTAGCAGCATCATACAGTCGTGGTAATAATTCATAGGGTGACATATGCTATCCCACAGATGGACTAAGATTCACAGTAGTACAAAGCTTGCTTCCAACCAGCTTATTTTATTCACCAAAAACTATCTTCCGTCTGTGTAGGACTAATTATGACATACTATTGTTACTTGCACACCAGATTGCGCAGCCTTACCGCGGCCGCAATATATCCATGAACTATAAGGCACACCAGTTCGCATTGTAGCAATTGTAGATGAAATAAGGCTGGTCTGCATCTTCTAATGTTAAGGGATCAGAGTAAGAGGATCAAAATACTTTTCCTTAGCACCCTATATAATTCACAAAAGAAGAAGTGTAGCGGGGATTGCATGGATTTTGCGTCGCAAGGACAGGGCACAAGATCTTTATCACAGTAAGCATCTCTTGGATAGCAGACCAATAAATGGACCAAGATGCAGAATCTTACCAGGGTATAAGTAGGTATAAGTATGGCTCTATACAGTAGGTAGTGATTAATGGGGTATAGACCACCACCGTTCTCTTGCCACAGTCAGATGCTGCTCTGTTCCTTTACATAAGAGCCAATAGATCTATTTTGACAGATGCTCTATCTGGAGGTCTAAGGTTCAGGGGGCTATCAAAAAAATCCGGACATCTTATTGTGTGTAATTGAGCCTTCACATAAGGCAGCCATTGTATGTTACATGCTTTTTCTAGATTCAAACAATCAGCAATCACCAGTTGGTTAAGTGACACTTCTGGTCTAGACTAAATCAAAAGCAACAGCAAGCTGGGAGAAATCTTTATAAGATCCCCTACAAGCTGTAGTCCCAATTCTTCATGACACAAAGAGGCGGGTACACTCCTGGGGAGTCATAGCAATCTGTGCAGAAAGTTATTTTCAACGAGCTAGAGCTGTGCAGTATTTCAAAGTCCCTAGATACCAGCAGCATATAAGACAACCAATAAACATCTGGCCTTGTATATCATAGGGTGAGGAACCCAGTTGAGCCAATGCTAGCATTTGACAATTCTCAAGCGTGCAAAGATTATGCCCGCGTGTACGATATTCTGGTGGTGATGAAGAATACAAGACAACAATCCTAGGGTTGGGGCAGTTATGGAATCTTTATGCATTGACAGGCCTGCACCACCCATGGTGCCACTGTGTGTCATATGATATTGGCACTCTTCACTAACTCACTTGGTGAAGGGCTGCTATCACACGCTTAAAACACAGCGCGAGTTGGACACAGGGGCGTCCAGCTAGTGCATGAAGGCTTTGCGATTATATTCCTTTACTAGACTTTTAAAACCTTCCCAGAGCAGGTGGAGGTTTTGGGTAGGTTAGGAATAGTTGCAATGTCAGTGACGAGCAGAGGACACCATCCCCTTGTCTATGCCTTAGAGGCTTCGGTGTGCGCCTATGGCTACTCTGACATTGGTGGATTCTAAGCCCCACCCCCTTTCCATACCCCACACTCAGTTGCATAAACATCCTAATTTGCTGTAATATTTTTTTCGCATTTACTAAATAATCATCAACCGTATTTACTAAATACTAGCTAACGTTAGCTAGTAGGTTTAGCAATACATATAAAACTATTCTTTTTACCACCTATGAAACGTGGTGAAAGAGGAGCTTCAACAATGTCAAGAAAACGTGTAGATAGTTCTGATTTTAAGGTGACTTTAATATGTTCCTGTGTGCATGCCTGTGTTTTCATTCGTAAGATCATTAAAGCCAGCTCAAGTTGCTTTGCAAATGCTTGTTCTTTAAGGGATTTTGTTTGGTCACTCCAAAATAAATAAAGTGTTCAATAGAGCAGTAGTTCCCACTGGACTTTTTTACTCTATTGTTTCTTAATTGCACTGTTCCCTCTTACTGTGCAGTAGGTGTCACTTTGTCCTCTTGTTAAATTAAAACACGTACAGCAGTACCAGTGGCCGAGAAGTCCCTGAATCCATCTTTTTTTTCCTCTTTCCAGGAATGTGCGGTTCTCATCTGACATTGTAATTTAGGCACTTTCCATTGCTGATAAAAAAAGCTTTTTGTCCAAATAGGGAAAACATTATTGAAAGTAGTAAAGGGATTAAGAGACTATACTGTTTCTTTCTTTATATGTAGTAAAAAGAAAAGAACAATATTTAATTACGTTGTTAAAATCACATTCTGTCTGCTGTGGAGCGAGGTTGTTGAAGCTGTTTTCATTAACTGGCAGCCAGCAATGTTCACTGAATGGATTCAGAATAATTAGGCCATGTCTACCTTTCAAGACTAGACTTTTGATAAAACAATGGACAATGGTCATGGCCTGTGGAATTATGCAATTCTGTGGTTGAGGGGTAGACCTCATGATTATGAACTTACCACACTCACCGCATAATTTGGCACATTATTTTCAGATGTCAACAAAAAAATACCTTTTTCTTAGCTCAGATGGATGAAAATTATGCTGCCAGAGAATGAGACCCATAACAATGTATAATTTGAATTTTGTTGCTCCTTTATTGTCTCCAGTTTCGACATGGTGGGGACCCTTTTGTACCCCATATTGCCCTACAGGCAGTCTCCATTTTCGTATGGCTAGTTTCCAGATGCATAAAGCTATGGGTGTCTTTATGCTCTCCTTCTGGCTTGCTGCTGGTCTGTTCTCAAACATAGAAGATGTCTGCGGTATCTGGCACAGGAGCTAGTGTGTCCTATCAGATGCTCTAATGCTGCATTTTCTTACTTTAGTAAGTAAACTAATTTTATTCCCAGACAGCAGTCAGTCGTTTTCTGGAAATACAAAAACATTTCTCCCTCGTATACTAACTTTTCCATTTTATTGGACACACTATTTGTATCCATTATTTTCTGGATATAATTTTCATCAGATAATCTCACTTACTAATACCCCAAGTGCACAGATAATCCCTCAAATAGCCATGTACTATCATCATATGCGTAGGTCGTAGCTTGCTTGCCCAGGTTCTTTCACATATACAGAGGTTCAGCTTCACATGCCCAGGTTCAGCATACATGCTCACAAATAACACCCCCTGCCCATGTGTGACCATCATATCCCACAGACACCACCAACTATGCAGTAGAGATGGCCCAAATATACCAGGACTAGGCTCCCTGACCATGTAAGATCCACTAATTAAATTGAAGGTCTGAACCAAGTTAATGACATTTGCATAACCACTAGGAATATAGCAAGCTACAACGCATGCTTTTACTTCGCGTTCCATTACAACGTGGTCGTCACAACGACCGAGTTGATAGAACGCGATACCTTTACCACGCAAGTCATTAGATCGACTTGCTCTAAATGGCGCTCCAACCTTAGGAATAGTATAATTGACTATTCCAACTCCACCCTGCGCAACAGTAGGGAAGGTGTTGGAATAGTAAATTACACTATTCCCTAGGTTGGAGCGCCATCTAGAGCAAGTCGATCTAATGGCTTGTGTGGTAAAGGCATTGCGTTGTAACAACGGGGTCGTTGTAACGACCGCGTTGTAACAGTAACGCGATGTAACAGCCGCGTTGTAAAGGCTGTTTCCCAACCACTAGCAGTGGTGGTTGACATGATTGGTGAACTTAGCTCCACATGCCAGGAAGGACTAAAGACAGAGGGGCTCTGTGGGCCGTGAGCCAGGTTTCCTATATCTATGCCTGCTTTTTTCATCGTGCGCCAAAATTAAAAGACAAAACAGTGAGCTTTGATGTAAAATCGAGAGTAGAGACTCCAGGCTGTTGTGATGTATGTGTCCATAGTCATACGTTTCCAGGGAGAATTACCAGGCCCAGGTAAGATGGGTAGGGATGTAGCTTAGGGGGGTGTTTTGGGTGTGACACCCCCAAATGCATTCTTGGCTTGCTACTTGGGTCTGTGGGCCCTGAGTTAAGTTTGCTCTGTCTGTGTCAGTTTTTCTCATTGTTCTCATTTTCCTAAGAGCTTAAAAACCTTAAATGTATATAGTGACTGGTTTTTCAAAAAAATTGTAAATCCTCACCCATAAACGTACTTCTTGAATGGATGCAAATTTACTACTTTTTAGAATTCAGAAACGTTGGAAGTAGTAGACTTCGAAAGCTGGCAATCAAACACCCAAAAGGCGATGGGACGAATGCTTTCTAATCGTTTAACCAACGGCAATCTCTCAGGGTAGCTTTTCAACCCATCATTTTTCGCTCTCTGTGCCCCTCTAGACAGAGACCCGCCTACTGTAAATAAGTACTGACCCTGTCAACACGCTGCTTTTTTGGTTGGGAAATTTGAGATTCACACCCCCCCCAAATCTCACTGATTAAGCGGAACCCCTGAAGGTGCCTAACCTTTGTCACTTTGGTAAAACTTTGCCTGTGTGTGAAAATCCCCCCCCCCCCCCACCACCCCAAATACGTTTTTGTGGAAATATTTTGTGTGAATATAATGTTTGCAAGTAAATCATGCCACAACATTTTTGCATGCAAATTCTCCCACTACTGCAATATTTATTTCCATAAACAACCGCAATTGCTGGGTCTTTTTCCCCCGCACATTCGTAAATATATATTGGAAACTTTTCAACTTCTGTGAACGTCATGCTGTTCCTAGAGGATATTTGCAATTTCTCAAAACCCTTCGCTAAAACCATAAACTTGCATTCAGAGAAAAAGCTGTACCAGGCTGACATGGGGCAATGAACAATGGCACAGCCTACCTTATTTTGCTTATAAGAGCACCGAGGACACATACTTCTGTGCTTCTTTGCATTGGTGAGTAGCTCATACGTCTGTGGTCCACACATCGCCAAAGTGCTCCACCGCCTCAGTTATAACGATCTTTAAATACGCCTAGAAGAAAACAACGGGGCATATTAGCAAGACCCACGCTAAAATTATCGCCGCTTTAGCGGCAGGAAACTGCCGCTAAAACGGCGATAATGGGCTTGTTAATATGCGTATAGAATTCCAATAGAAGCCCAGGTTAGATGTGCAGGACATCTAACCTGGGCTTCTATTGGAATTCCATAACGCATATTAGCAAGCCCATTATCGCCGTTTTAGCGGCAGTTTCCTGCCGCTAAAACGGCGATAATTTTATCGCCGGTCTTGCTAATATGCCCCAACAATTTATGCTGGGAGGTGGATGCAATGTCCGTGATTTCCCAGGGAGGCAGCGGCATCGTTGCATGGGATGTGCTGCACGTGGGGAGCTTACCAATGTGGCTGCAGGTGCTTTTCTTGCTAAGCGCAGATAATAAAAATGATTCCCATAGGATGTGCAGATTATTTTTCGTTCTACAGAAATGTATAGAAATATTAAAGCTTTAAGACTGCGCAGGAACAGCTGTTGTTTTCTTTATTTATTATCAACGCCAAAGCAATAACTTGACTTTTATTAGCTATACAGCTTGCTTTAACAGCCCCACCCCTTAAGTAGAACATCATGGGGCATATTCTCAAGGAGTCATCGCCGATTTATCGGCACTTTAGCGCCGCAAAAGTGGCGATAGACTTATCGCCCTATTCACAAGCTGGTGCAAACTGCCGCATTCGCCAGTTTTCCTGCGATAGCTGCCGCAAAACACATCGCCACGGATGAGAGCGACAATTAACGCTATGGATATGCAGTGTAGGCGTTCCCGTGCAAAAACACACGGAAACACCACTTCGCGATATTCTCAACGACCAGCCAGAACTGCGATGCCGGACAAAAACAGGCGATAAGGCGCGTTAGCAGCAGGGACTTAACACCTGCTTCTTACTGGTCTTAAGTAGGACGAAAACCTGCAGTACAAAGGGAGCCCAGACCAGAGCCACATCTGAAGACCAACAGATGCCATGGAGCTACTAATCCTGCAGCTTGGAGACCCAAAAGGGCCACAACACCCACCGCCACCACCCCCAGGACTACTCCCCCCCCCCGGACCACCACCGAGGCAGCACAGAACAAGGCTGCGGACCTTCCGAAAACGCATCATCCTCACAGACTTAACGCCAGAGGATGTCATTGCCCACTACAGGCTCAAAATGACAATCATCCTCCGCATCATGACCCACATTGCCCACAGGCTGATGGTACCAACACAGCGGAGAGCCAACATCCCTCCGCAGACAAAGCTGCTGGCTGTGCTGCACCTGTTGGCCTCTGGTACCTTCCAACAAACAGCTGCCATTGTCGGAGGAGTCTCACACCCAGCCCTATCAAAGGCCATCACACCTGTCCTGGATGCCATCATCAGTTTCATACCCCAGCACCTTCACTTCCCTCACACTGCGCAGGAACAGCTGGAGACCAAGCAAGGCTTCTACGCCATAGCTGGATTCCCGCACGTGTTGGGGGCAATCGACTGCACACATGTCCTACTTGTGCCCCCTGCCGACACTGCACACAATTACCGCAACAGGAAGCACACGCATTCCATCAATGTGCAGGCAATAGTGGACCACCGGGACTGTTCACCAATGTCGTCGCCAACTTCCCAGGCAGTGTGCGTGATTCATACATCTTCCGACAGTCCATCATCAACCAGCGCTTTCAGGATGGCACCTATGGAAATGGACTGCTCGTTGGTAAGTACCAATGGAACACATCACACACCTCAATTCCACAATCACACAACGCACAACTGTGGGAATGGACACGTAACAAAATCACATTCAACATGCCAACCAACATGCACACCTGCCAGACACGCCAACACAAGTAACCGTGGTAAGAGGGGCCAGAAATGTGGACAAACCATACACTAAGGCATAGCCCCTCTGCCACACATTTGCAGAATGTGGGGAGAGGTGGGAACCACGATTGTGCGAAGGTGGCAATGGACCTATGAATAACAATGTACACAATGCCAAGTGTGGCGGTGATGTGCTGGACAGTCTTGAGTATGCAGAGCACAGACATGTCCATGTGAACACATACTGCTGGAGTCTGTAGTGTCGTGGACAGTGGACGCAACCATGTCATCACAGGCAGTGGGGAACACCTTGGACAAGTAGCCATGTCGGCCCCCCTGTAAGCGTAAGCGTAGTGGGCAGGGCCGGCGCACGCCAGTCCAGCATAGGGGAGTGACTAAATAGGCCGGGGCTCAGGGAGTGGTTCACTTCCGGGACGGCCACCGAAGTAACTACTGTGTGTGGCTCTGTGTCCGCCATATCCTGACCATAGGCCTACACACACTTTTCAACTTCTGTGGCTGACCACCTACAACGGGCAAAGTCACACCGGCGACGAGGTGGCTACGTCCCACGCCACCCAGCGCACATCTCGTCATCGCCTGCAGTAGCGTGTCTGCCAGGGCGGTGTCCCTCACCCTGCCAAAAGGACGCCGTCGTGACCGGTGGTGCCTGCGCGATCCTGTGCACCTGCCGCACCCCAGCCCGCTGATCCCCAGACCCGACCTGCGCCCAGCGATGAATGCCAGCCCCTGCGCACCCAGGCCTCACTGCTCACCTGCCGCCACCGGCGTCTCTCCAAGAGGGCCCACCACGTGCCGGTGCAATCTCCAAGGCTGGGCTCCGCGAGCTTGGCAGCCTCCTCAGCCGATCGCTGGATTCTGCGCAACAGGCCCCCAGCGCACCCAGCGGCACCGCACCGCGGAGTTGCAAGTTGGCTACTGCTGCCTTCTGACCACACTGTGGTACAGCAAGTAACAGACACATCCTTTCCAGTCCACCCCTCCAGGCCTGCTGCATCATCGCAGGCTGCACACCCGCTCAGCTCTTCCGGTGGGCCGAACTCAGTGCACCACAAGTCACCGTCCAGCCTCCAGCATTATAGCATGATGCACACCCGCTCAGCTCTTCCGGTGGGCCTACCTCAGTGCACTGCAAGTCATCGCCACGTGGCGGTTGGCCCGTGCCGGACGCAGGGCCTCAGGTGCCACTAACTCAGTGCACCACAAGTCACCGTCCAGCCACCAGGCCTGCTGCATCATCGCAGGCTGCACACCGGCTCAGCTCTTCCGGTGGGCCGAACTCAGTGCACCGCAAGTCATTGTCCCGAGGGGCTACCCCACAAGTCCGCCTTCAGTAGCCAACAGCATGTCCTCGGTAAAGCCACTGGAGCCCTTCACAGTCACGGGGCCACCCCATCCCAGGCAAGCTGCCAGTAAGCCTGGGTAGATCGTCTGGAGACGTACTCCGAAGCGCACGACATCCCAGCGCCTCTTGACCTCTTCCATTGTCCTCCTCAGCACTCCGACTGCACTCACCTTGTCCACGATGGACTGCCATATTGCATTTTTTGTTGCCAATGACACAGTGGAGGTGACGAACAGTTGTTGATGGTGTTCTGTCACCTCCGTAATCAGGATCCTGTTTTCCTGCGGACTGAACCGCGTCTTCCTCTTCTTCTTCTCTTTGCCCTTCCCTGACCCCGAGGTCCCAGGCTGGTCCTCCGTGGGGCTTGTGGGGTTCGGGTTGTCCTCTGTGCTTGCTCCGGCTACCTCCATGGTGCTTCGCAGTTGTTTGTGTTTCATTTGTATTTCATTTTTGCCGCTTTTATAGTGATTTTTCCCGCCTTACTTGTGGGACTTGCGGGCCTGGCGCTGCTTTTTGCTGGATTTTTATCGCAGTTGGGCCCATCGCAACTTTGTTCACGTTCGGGTTTTTTTTTTATCGCCATCGCCGTAGTTGTGTCGCGGACATTTGAGGCATTATAGGGAAACTATCGCATGGTACCGCCGTGTTGGGAATACGACGTTGACACAGAGTTATTTTCCCGCGATAGACGGCGATATGAAAAATTGCGTTAGCCTATTTTGGCGATGTTTATCGCACGTTCTTGAGAATATCCCCCCATATGTTGTAATCAGATTCTGCTTTGCAGAAAGTAACATTTCATTGTATGGAGAGTTAGGCGTTTAGGAAGTGACCCGGGGCAAAACCCTACCAATGTGGGTTGTTAATTGTAGAAGCAGGTTGGGAGTAAATATGTTTTTTTTCACGATGTAGTTCGGGAAATCCTGTTCCAGAACAATATTCTGCCTTGTGATCCTCAGACTTTCTGTTTTTATCTATTAAGCGAAGCTTTCAATTGATTTGTCAAAAATCCCACTCACCTTAATGATTACAAGCATACTAGCTTTAATAAGTCAATCTGGGTATCACAGTTTTGTGAACTGGTTTGTGTCCACTCTGGCATTGTGAGGCGGTAAAATATAACCAGTCAACAAACAAATGATTTTTAGATACAGTAACTTGAAAGGATTAGACACACGTTTGTATGATTCATGTTTCATTTTTTGGGGAGGCTCATTTTTATGTGCCAGTTCTGTATTATCAGGGGAAGTAGCTTTTTATTTACTTTTACACACTCCAACAAGCATCTCCACACACAGAGAGGACAGCAAGAGATTTACACCTGACCAGGCGCAAATTTCCCAAACATTTTACTATGATGCTTGATACTTGAATCAGAAGACCGCAGATGCAGCTGGGTGTGCTTGTACCCGCCTGAGTCTGAGAACCCCTATGACCATCTTGCCTAGTCACCTCACTGCACCCACCCGGCGAGGAGCATCAGGTAGTGCTTTGGTGTGGCTGGTGCTTGCTGGTGCCCCGTGGGACATTACGATGAGGGCAGCAATGAGGACAGCCAGAGGGAAGGTGTCTCCATCACAGGGGTCAATTGGAGCTGTGCCACGAACCAAGGCCACCTCAGTCGGAGCTAAACAGACCCGAAGAGAGCTGGGAAGTAAAGGAATCCACCGAACAGAGCCAAGGCAAGCTGCTGCTGAGCAGTTGCAGTGAAGACATCACAGTTTCTGGCAACCACAGAGCTGACAGAAGATGTAGTGATGGTGAATGAGGGTGACAGTGATCATAAGGTATCTTCCCCTAAAACTTACCTCCTGGTGAGCGGGCGTTGTCAGGGGGAGTATGTGACGAAACTCCTCTCTACTGGGTTTAAAACACTTGTGACTGTTAAGTCTATTCGAAGTCAAAAGAGCAGTGTTAGGTAACAGTTGGTACGCTTCCAGGGCTGATGTGGCCCTGACTACATCAACGTATATTGATGTATGCAAGCACAAACCACACACCAACTCAGCACGCACCCCCTTCTGTGGACTAGTGTAAGACTCTGAAGCTTGTAGACCAGTGGTTCTTAACCTGTGGTCTGGGGACCCCTGGGGCTCCGCAAAGCCTACATAGGGGATCCGTGACTGCATAGAAAATTAAATATTATTAACAGATTAATAATGTGTGTATAAATAAAGAAGCAAAAAGTACAATTGAAATATTCAAAACGTTCTGTAACTCTGAAGGAATTTAAAATTGGAGGCTAAAAATTAAACTAGTATCCTCAGATTGAGTGTTGGAGTAGTGCAAGTGCATCAAACAGAAGTAATAATGGATAATCAGTGATCTCAAATGAATTTAGAAAAGTTCCAGCCTTCCTATTAAAGTTAAAATGTTGCTTTTTATATTTGTTTGCAAATTACATCAAATGTTCCATCATTTGCGTATTTGTTGTATGAATGCCTGTTTCTGTATTTGTTCTGTATTGTTTTGCAGTTCAAATGATTGAAAATGCTTAGGCCAGGGTCCCTGGCTTCCAGTCATGACTTATTTGGGGTCCCCGGATTCCAATAATGATTCTGTGGGGGCCACAATGTTCCACTAATGGTTAAGTTCTGGTCCATAGAAGTCAAAAGGTTATGAACCACTGTTGTAGACAATTAATAGACTCCCAAGTGTTTTAAGCCCAGTAGAGATGAATTACACTACACAATATGTTGCTATCTGATCTCGCTAATTCGAACTATAACTAGTAACAATTGCCTTGACTCTAAGCAATATGAGATCAACATTGGTAAGAACATGCAAATTGACTCTAGAAGGAAAAACTGAGGCTGCAGGCTCACACAGGACAACAGAGCAGGTAGAATCAATGGGGCTATGACTGTCTCAAGGGATGCAGGGGAACCTAGCTACATTTACTCTGGACTCACTGCATTCTAATCCTAATGCGTCATTATGTAAAATAGAATTAGTGCATCAGGCTTTTACATCATGCCCACCTCAACCCAGTACTGCACTCTAATCCAACTCTAACCCAAAGATTCTAGGCTTAAACAAAATCACAGCATATTGTAAGAGTGAAAGGCTGCCTGGCACAAAGAGAGATCAATTAAATTCTAACAGTGAAAATGTCGAAACAACGAATAGAGTAATTATGACAGCAATCAGGCTATAGCAATTACACCTTAACAGCGATCTAATGCAGGATATTTTTCTGCAACCACTGAGACATCTACCAGGACTATACAAACAAAAGTGCATGATACTGCCCTAGTAAATCAAGAGGTTCCATCAAACTTGAATTGGGCCCGCATATCCCCTCCAAACAGTTCTCCATTTAGAGTGCAAAGGAAGAATTCAAGTGTCAGTTTTAGTGGACAGTTCTGGCTCAGGCTTACAATGTGAAGAAGATAAGGACAGAAACATTGCAGATGACTCATTTTACTTAGATGAGGAGGAGATGATCATGATGGGTACTTACGTTTCCCTCTACTTTTCTGCCTCTACTCATATGGCTACCAGCATCACTAGTGAAATCAGTGTAGACAGGGAACAGACAACTACCAACAATCAAAGTTATAAATCAGCCAAAACAGCACCAGCCCAACTTGTGCTCTCACTCCTGAAGCAAATGTGTAGAACCCTGGATGCAATTGTTTGTGCTTTAGCCTCCCTGAAGATGGATGCCCAGAATACAGTATTATAAGACATACTAACTCATAAAGCTATCAGTAACAAGAAAATGGGATTAATGGAGGAGGTTGTGACAGACTCACTGGAAAATCCAGATATCAAAACTGCTACTTATAACTTATAAGGAAACAGGCTTTTTGCAGGTTTCCCCCCTCCCACATTTTGCCCATATTTGGACTATCAGCAGCTGGGTTTTTGACTCTGAGAGTGCACTGAGGCCTGCTAACCAGACCTCAGTGGCAGTGTTCTGACCCACTGCAAAAGTAATGTCGATTTGGTTATACCCATTGGCAAGTGCTGACTTAATTATAAGTCCCTAGTATATGGCACCCCGGGTAGCAAGGGCATGTAAGGCAGAGTGTCCACCTATGGCTGCAACACTGTTTGTACCACTCTGAGTGTGACAAATGACAAAATGGCTATCAGCTTGTCTTGCAGACTGGAAGGGCAGTGTGTTCACTGCTAGTTTGACTTTTCCATTAAACCCAATGACAAAACCACCCTTCCCTTAACAATATATGTAAGTCTCCCATAAGTAAGGCCTATTGAGCCCTATGGCAGGGAGCTTCAAATTGTTAAGAGAAACATATAGGTTTATATATGTCATAGCAGCAAAACCCTTAAAAGTTGTTGTTTTGCTGAGGAAAGTTAGTAGCCCCACTGGCTAACACATGGTTGCAGGCTGGCACTCCGGGATGGCTAACTACTGAATGGGACTACCTAACTGGGTACCGTAAGGTATCAAATTAATCATGGCATTAACTCTGACTTAAGGCCCAAGTTGAGATTCATGTCACTTTTAAAGTTTAGCAACTTTTAGAAAGTTGCTACTCTGCCCCAGCTAGTCCAGAGGCCTCACAAACACTGTGGCACACAGACAGCTTTCTGTCCGCCTGGGGAGACGTTTGAATGAATCCCAGGCTCAGGAACAAAGGCAGTTGCCGCAGAGTGAGGTTTGACCTCCTCTCCCAGGAAGGCTGTAAGCAGTCTAAGCCCAAAAGTCGAGCTTCAAAAGGGAAGGTGCCTTTGAAAGGCCGCTGGGGATAACACACTCAAGCAGGCTGCCTTTTGATCCTGTAGACAAGTTGGAGACAGGTCCAGAGGGGGAAAACTCATCCACAAATCGGTTTTCCCGTGGGCATGTAGCCCTTAGGTAGCCACACCTCTGGGGTGGGCTACCAAGCTCTTCACAGTCGAGGAAGAGTTCTGACACCTTGAGAGTGGTGAGAACATTGCACTTTGGAATTGTCAAATGCCACACATCACCAGAATTTGTCACCAAAGAGGAGGGAGCCATTGGCTAGTGGCCGCATTGTCCCCTTTGGACTCTTTCCATGGATATAATGGGCACCCCTAGCACCCTGAACTTCAGAACAACATGGATTTGGAGAGAGTACCAAGACAGGAGTGTTCTGCTGCCTTTAAAGCTGCACAAAGAGAGGCTGCACAGTCTGAAAGACTGCACCTGCTGCACTTTGGGCTAGTGAGATTGAACTGTGCCTGTGGCTCCTTGCTTGGAGAAAACTTGATTCCCAGCTCCAGATCGAAGCAGTGACTCCAAGGGTCAGTCAGCTGCCCCCTGGAACAGCACCAGACACATGAAAACTATGGTAGCCCAAATCAACAAAGCAGTAGACACTCCTGGAGGAATGCCACTGGTTGCTGCTGGGTACACCAAGAGACAAATCAAAGCTAGCCAAAAGTTGCACCGTGTATGCCAGACCCGGGAGTGCTATTAAAGACTGGATCATTGCCCAAGAGGGACACTAGCCCCCACCAAGGATATTCGCTGTGACGGCTGTGCCATAATATTGTAAGACTCACCACAGCTGCCCTTCTACTGTTGTAAAGAGGACATTGTGGGACCCCAAGTACCATGGTCAAAGTTGTCTCAACCCACTACCTGCATCCTCAGCATCAGGACCACTCCATTATCGTCTATAACGTAATTTCCTAAAGGCTGAAACTTGACTGGAAAGCACTCTGGTGACCAGGTAACTGTCCAAAGTAACATTACTGGACTCCTAGACCTCCGCCCTGTCAGACGTATTCACCCAACCCGGGTCGGAGTTGCCAAACTGTTTCAAACTATTCAAAAGTTTGCAAAGTTTTTGTTGACCAATGCTTGTTTTTGGTTGAATTTCAATGTATTTATTTCTTCTGAAATCTGTATCTCTGGAACACTCAAGTGGATTATTATGATCAAGGACTCAAAACATTTCTAAAATATGCTCTATTTTTATAAATGTTGTCCTGTCTCTTTTTGCTGAGTCACATTTTGTTGATTGGTGCTGTTAAATGCTTTACACATTGCTCCTTTGTAAAGCCTTGCTGCTCAAAGTCACAGCTACCCAGGGTTGAGCTTAAGATTTAAAAACAAGCCTGACTGAACCCAAGACAGTTTTTGCCAGTGTATTGCACAATAAAACCCTACAGTCATATCATATAATACACTCAAATCCTCACATAACTGCATGGCCATTCTGTCCATGCTAGGAGAGGTAACAGCAGGAATCCAAACTATGCTAGCGGATTGTAAGAGGAGCACAGAGAATTGTCAAAGGACCTCAGATTTGTGAGTTATCTTTAATAAAAGTCAAAATACCACTCCAACTGCAAATCAGGAAGTAATGGAGAAAAATTGCCAATTAGAGAGTTCCATTCAAAAACCACTGGAAAATGATCATGAAGAGGAATTCTATACTGCACCTGGCATCAAGCCAAGGAAGATATGGCGCTCCTATAAAAATCTCAGAAATCCTTAAAAATCTAGGCAATAAACTGCACAGGCAAGCAAGGAAGAATAGGACAGAGAATGTAGCTCCATCACTGATAATGCCCATATCCCAGGAGTGGAAGGGGATCACAGTGACGTTGTGAATAAAAATCCTGTATTTTATGCGACAAGACTTTTAGCACACATCCAAAGAATTCTGACTAGCCCTAGAGCTGTGCCCTGGAAATACCAATGCAGTATAGAGAGTAAACTCCTGATTCTCAATATATCTCCAGATTAAAATCATCCACGATTATGAAAGGGGAACATCTTCAACCAATAGATTAGCCAAGGAGAAAAGGGTATACACCTGATAGCTGTAATCAAACAATGCTACCCTCCTTAATGAGCACCCAAAAAGCAGGTGTCAGTGAAGCAAAATAGGAAAACAACACCATCAGTAAGACCAGAAACTTTCACCCTGGTTGTACTAAATAATAAACTACATAAAATAAGCAATCCATAAAGTGGCAGAGGGATGTTGTCTATTGCAAAATAAGTAGCAGATCGGAAAGGGGCACCATGGAACCACACAGTGGGCAGTGACACGGAATGATGCCAACACAAAACTCAGCTTTTTTATAGAGATGAAACCGGCTGACAGCATGGGCCAACAGAATCTACTCCGACAAGGTGAACATAACCTACACAAGATAGTTGACAGTACAAATAGTAAAAAATTTGCAAAAAGAGAACAAACCAATACCATCATCTTCATACCTCTCTTTGAAGCATTTAATGCTGAGGTCACATATATATATATGCTAATTTCTAACTATAACGTGTCTGAAACCTATGGTTTTTCAGTGAATATATATATATATATATTCACTGAAAAAACCATAGGTTTCAGACACGTTATAGTTAGAAATTAGCATTTAAAAACCTTTGAAATTCACTGAAAAAACCATAGGTTTTAGGGACAGTTATAGTTAGTTGGACATTTCACTCATACAAAACCATAGAAATTCCCCCGTTATAGTTAGTTCAGCTAACTATAACTCGCGCCCCGCAATGCACTGCTGATGACGTCACATATTACATCACTCATGACATGGTCAGTGACATCACTGATGACATCTCAAATGACATCACTGATGACATCACTGATGACATCATCCAGTGACTGTGTGTTTCTGTAAAGTTTAAATATGTTTAATATATATAGGGAAAGGCGTATTGAAGAATGAGTGGGTGTATAAGTGTCTGAATGGATGATTTAGTACGTGAGTGACTGACTCTACAAGTGAGTGATTAAACGTATCTTACTGAATGCATGGGTTAGTGACTAAACTGTGTGAATGTCTGTATCCGTCTGTTTGTTGGTGTGTAAGTGGATGCATGGATTTGCGAATAGCTACATGAGTGTCTATATGGGTTATTGATTGGTTCTCTGAGTATCTGTATGGCTGCCTGAGTGTTTGTGTGGGTGGGGTGTGTGTGACTCTGTACATAGATGTGTGAGTGGGTGATTCACTGGGTGCATGATTTCAAGAGTGTATCTGTGATGGACTACTTGGGTGGGTGAGTGTGTGTATGGGTGTGTTAGTGAGTGAATGTATATCTCAGTGGTACATGTGCGAGTAACTACATATGTAAAAGGCAGTATATATATGTGTTAGAGTATTTAAATGGCTATAAGTGAGAGTGTATGATAGTGAGAGTGGCTGTATGGATGCGTGTGTGCTTGTATCAGTTATTGTATAAGAGCGCAAGAATGTGCTAGTATTTGTATGAGTAAGTGAGCTGGCGTGTGTATAACTGTATAGGTGAGTAAATGGGTGTGTGATTAATTTTTTGCATGACTGACTAGGTGTGTGAGTACCTCTATGGATGAGTGGCGGAGTGTGAGTGTTTATATAGGTGTATGAGTGCATATGATAGTCCTGTACTGAGTGACTGTAAGTATGAGTGACTGTACGGGTGAGTGAGTGGATGTGTGTGTAGACCTAAGAATCAGTGAGTGGGTATGTCGTTTTTGGTGTTGGAGTGTCTATGGTTTTGAGAATGGCAGTCTGTAATTTAGAGTGGGTGTATCAAAAGTTATATTAGGGTGTGAGAAGATGCATGAAATTATCACATGGATGATGTCATCAGTGATGTCATTTGAGATGTCATCAGTGATGTCATCAGTGATGTCACTGACCATGTCATGAGTGATGTAATATGTGACGTCATCAGCAGTGCATTGCGGGGCGCGAGTTATAGTTAGCTGAACTAACTATAACGGGGAATTTCTATGGTTTTGTACGAGTGAAATGTCCAACTAACTATAACTGTCCCTAAAACCTATGGTTATTTCAGTGAATTTCAAAGGTTTTTTAATTGCTAATTTCTAACTATAACGTGTCTGAAACCTATGGTTTTTTCAGTGAATTTCAAAGGTTTTTTAAATGCTAATTTCTAACTATAACGTGCCTGAAACCTATGATTTTTTAAGTGAATTTCAAAGGTTTTTTAAATGCTAGTTTCTAACTATGCCTACCGAGGTAGGACATGTGAAGAAAGAAGAAAAAACGCACAGAAAGAAGCAAAAGATGTGCAGAAAGAACCAACAGAGGAGCAGAAAGAGGCCTTGTTGCAAAATCATCCTGTGCCCACAACTTTTTCAGACGGGTACTGGTGGTAACTGACTCTGACTAACCAGAGCCAGTGCTATGCTAAAAGACACTTAGAATACAGTGAAAACACCTACATACACTAGGGAACACTATGCGTTGGGGTACCCCTGTGATTAGCATGACCTCCTCTGCAAGTCCCTAGTACATAATAGGGCAGGGGGATTAAAACTACCTCTTAAAATGCGCTACAGGGTGCGTTTGCACAGTGGTGAAGGGAGGGGGCCTGAGGTGACATGTGTGCAAACGCACCCCGTGGCGCATTTTAAGTTGCGGGATTAAGTCCCCTTGAATCCTGAGGGTCCCTGGGGCCCAACTAGCCCCCAGGTACCTACAGTTAGGACCACAGAGCTGAGTTGCAGAGAGGCGTTCCGAGGCCACGCACCTTTTTTCACCTCTGCAACGCAACTCTGTTGTGCTTACTGAAGGTACCTGGTGGGCTAGTTGGCCCCCAGGGTCCCTAAGGATTCAAAGGGAATTAATTCCCCAACTTAAAACGCACCACAGGGCGTGTTTGCGCACATGTCACCTGAGGCCCGCCCCCTCCCTTCACCACTGTGCAAACGCGCCCCGTGGAGCGTTTTAAGTTGGGGGATTAGGTCACCTTGAATCCTGAGGGTCCCTGGGGCCCAACTAGCCCACCAGGTACTTCCAGTAAGCACCACAGGCCTGCGTTGCAACGCCTGTAACAAATTGTGCAGTTGTGTTTAGGTAGTGAAGAGGGTCGTGCTGGGGGTAGTGTTATAGGGTTTAGGGTAGTGCAGTGGTGTTTGTGTAGTGTAGGGGGTCATGCTGGGGGTAGATTTAGGGTTTAGGGTAGTGCAGTGGTGTTTGGGTAGTGTAGGGAGTCGTGCTGGGGGAGTGTTTTAGGGTTTAGGGTAGTGCAGTGGTGTTTGGGTAGTGTAGGGGGTCGTGCTGGGGGTAGTGTTTTAGGGTTTAGGGTAGTGCAGTGGTGTTTGGGTAGTGTAGGGGGTCGTGCTGGGGGTAGTGATTTAGGGTAGTGCAGTGGTGTTTGGGTAGTGCATGGGGTACTGCTGGGGGTAGTGTTTTAGGGTTTAGGGTAGTGCAATGGTGTTTGGGTAGTGTAGGGGGAACTGCTGGGGGTAGTGTTTTAGGGTTTAGGGTAGTGCAGTGGTGTTTGGGTAGTGTAGGGGGTACTGCTGGGGGTAGTGTTTTAGGGTTTAGGGTAGTGCAGTGGTGTTTGGGTAGTGTAGGGGTTCATGCTGGGGGTAGTTGTTTAGGGTAGTGCAGTGGTGTTTGTGTAGTGTAGGGGGTAGTGTTTTAGGGTTTAGGGTAGTGCAGTGGTGTTTGTGTAGTGTAGGGGGTCGTGTTTTAGGGTTTAGGGTAGTGCAGTGGTCTTTGGGTAGTGTAGGGAGTCGTGCGGGGGTAGTGTTTTAGGGTTTAGGGTAGTGCAGTGGTCTTTGGGTAGTGTAGGGGGTCGTGCGTGGGGTAGTGTTTTAGGGATTAGGGTGGTGCATTGGTGTTTGGGTAGTGTAGGGGGTAGTGTTTTAGGGTTTAGGGCAGTGCAGTGGTGTTTGGGTAGTGTAGGGGGTCATGCTGGGGGAGTGTTTTAGGGTTTAGGGCAGTGCAGTGGTGTTCGGGTAGTGTAGGGGGTCGTGCTGGGGGAGTGTTTTAGGGTTTAGGGCAGTGCAGTGGTGTTCGGGTAGTGTAGGGGTCGTGCTGGGGGAGTGTTTGAGGGTTTAGGGCAGTGCAGTCGTGTTCGGGTAGTGTAGGGGGTCATGCTGGGGGAGTATTTTAGGGTTTAGGGTAGTGCAGTGGTGTTCGGGTAGTGTAGGGGGTCGTGCTGGGGGTAGTGTTCTAGGGTTTAGGGCAGTGCAGTGGTGTTCGGGCAGTGTAGGGGGTCTTGCTGGGGGTGGTGTTTTAGGGTTTAGGGCAGTGCAGTGGTGTTCGGGCAGTGTAGGGGTCGTGCTGGGGGTGGTGTTTCAGGGTTTTGGGCAGTGCAGTGGTGTTCGGGCAGTGTAGGGGTCATGCAGGGGGTGGTGTTTCAGGGTTTAGGGCAGTGCAGTGGTGTTCGGGCAGTGTAGGGGGTCGTGCAGGGGGTGGTGTTTCAGGGTTTAGGGCAGTGGTGTTCGGGCAGAATAGGGGTCGTGCTGGGGGTGGTGTTTCAGGGTTTGGGGCAGTGCAGTGGTGTTCGAGCAGTAAAGGGGGTGGTGCTGGGGGTGGTGTTTCAGGGTTTAGGGCAGTGCAGTGGTGTTCGGGCAGTGTAGGGGGCGGTGCAGGGGGTGGTGTTTCAGGGTTTAGGGCAGTGCAGTGGTGTTCGGGCAGTGTAGGGGTGGTGCAGGGGTGGTGTTTCAAGGTTTAGGGCAGTGCAGTGGTGTTCGGGCAGTGTAGGGGGTCATGCAGGGGGTGATGTTTCAGGGTTTAGGGCAGTGCAGTGGTGTTCGGGCAGTGTAGGGGGTCATGCTGGGGCTGGTGTTTCAGGGTTTAGGGCAGTACAGTGGTGTTCGGGCAGTGTAGGGGGTCGTGCTGGGGCTGGTGTTTCAGGGTTTAGGGCAGTGGTGTTCAGGCAGTGTAGGGGGTCTTGCTGGGGGTGATGTTTCAGGGTTTAGGGCAGGGCAGTGGTGTTTGGGCAGTGCTGGGGGTGGTGTTTCAGGGTTTAGGGCAGTGCAGTGGTGTTCGGGCAGTGTAGGGTGTCGTGCTGAGGGATGGTGTTTCAGGGTTTAGGGCAGTACAGAGGTGTTTGGGCAGTGTAGGGGGTCATGCAGGGGGTGGTGTTTCAGGGTTTAGGGCAGTGCAGTGGTGTTCGGCCAGTGTAGGTGGTCTTGCTGGGGGTGGTGTTTCAGGGTTTAGTGCAGTGGTGTTCGGGCAGTGTAGGGGGTCTTGCTGGGGGTGGTGTTTCAGGGTTTAGGGCAGTGCAGTGGTGTTTGGGCAGTATAGGGGGTCTTGCTGGGGCTGGTGTTTCAGGGTTTAGGGCAGTGCAGTGGTGTTTGGGCAGTGTAGGGGGTCGTGCTGGGGCTGGTGTTTGAGGGTTTAGGGCAGTGCAGTGGTGTTCGGGCAGTGTAGGGGGTCGTGCTAGGGCTGGTGTTTCAGGGTTTAGGGCAGTGCAGTGGTTTTCGGGCAGTGTAGGCGGTCGTACTGGGGCTGGTGTTTTAGGGTTTAGGGCAGTGCAGAGGTGTTCGGGCAGTGTACGGGGTCGTGCTGGGGCTGGTGTTTCAGAGTTTAGGGCAGTGCAGTGGTGTTCGGGCAGTGTAGGGGGTCATGCTGGGGGTGGTGTTTCAGGGTTTAGGGCAGTGCAGTGGTGTTCGGGCAGTGTAGGGGGTCGTGCTGGGGCTGGTGTTTCAGGGTTTAGGGCAGTGCAGTGGTGTTCGGGCAGTGTAGGGGGTCGTGCTGGGGCTGGTGTTTCAGGGTTTTGGGCAGAGCAGTGGTGTTCGGGCAGTGTAGTGGGTCGTGCTGGGGGTGGTGTTTCAGGGTTTAGGGCAGTGCAGTGGTGTTCGGGCAGTGTAGGGGGTCTTGCTGGGGGTGGTGTTTCAGGGTTTAGGGCAGTGGTGTTCGGGCAGTGTAGGGGGTCTTGCTGGGGGTGATGTTTCAGGGTTTAGGGCAGTGCAGTGGTGTTCGGGCAGTGTAGGGGGTCTTGCTGGGGGTAGTGTTTCAGGGTTTAGGGCAGGCAGTGGTGTTCGTGCAGTGTAGGGGGTCGTGCTGGGGGTGGTGTTTCAGGGTTTAGGGCAGTGCAGTAGTGTTCGGGCAGTGTAGGGGGTCATGCAGGGGGTGGTGTTTCAGGGTTTAGGGCAGTGCAGTGGTGTTCGGGCTGTGTAGGGGTCGTGCTGGGGGTGGTGTTTCAGGGTTTAGGGCAGTGCAGTGGTGTTCGGGCAGTGTAGGGGGTCGTGCAGGGGGTGGTGTTTCAGGGTTTAGGGCAGTAGAGTGGTGTTCGGGCAGTGTAGGGGGTCGTGCTGGGGCTGGTGTTTCAGGGTTTAGGGCAGTGCAGTGGTGTTCGGGCAGTATAGGGGGTCTTGCTGGGGGTGGTGTTTCAGGGTTTAGGGCAGTGGTGTTCGGGCAGTGTAGGGGGTCTTGCTGGGGGTGATGTTTCAGGGTTTAGGGCAGTGCAGTGGTGTTCGGGCATTGTAGGGGGTCTTGCTGGGGGTCGTGTTTCAGGGTTTAGGGCAGTGCAGTGGTGTTCGTGCAGTGTAGGGGGTCGTGCTGGGGATGGTGTTTCAGGGTTTAGGGCAGTGCAGTGGTGTTCGGGCAGTGTAGGGGGTCGTGCAGGGGGTGGTGTTTCAGGGTTTAGGGCAGTGCAGTGGTGTTCGGGCAGTGTAGGGGGTCGTGCTGGGGGTGGTGTTTCAGGGTTTAGGGCAGTGCAGTGGTGTTCGGGCAGTGTAGGGGGTCGTGCTGGGGCTGGTGTTTCACGGCTTAGGGCGGTGCAGTGGCGTTCAGGCAGTGTAGGGGGTCATGCTGGGGCTGGTGTTTCAGGGTTTAGGGCGGTGCAGTGGTGTTCGGGCAGTGTAGGCGGTCGTGCTGGGGCTGGTGTTTCAGGGTTTAGGGCGGTGCAGTGGTGATCGGGCAGTGTACGGGGTCGTGCTGGGGCTGGTGTTTCAGGGTTTAGGGCGGTGCAGTGGTGCTCGGGCAGTGTAGGGGGTCGTGCTGGGGGTGGTGTTTCAGGGTTTAGGGTAGTGCAGTGGTGTTCGGGCAGTGTAGGGGGTCGTGCTGGGGCTGGTGTTTCAAGGTTTAGGGCAGTGCAGTGGTGTTCGGGCAGTGTAGGGGGTCGTGCTGGGGGTGGTGTTTCAGGGTTTAGGGCAGTGCAGTGGTGTTTGGGCAGTGTAGGGGGTCGTGCTGGGGGTGGTGTTTCAGGGTTTAGGGCAGTGGTGTTCGGGCAGTGTAGGGGTCTTGCTGGGGGTGATGTTTCAGGGTTTAGGGCAGTGCAGTGGTGTTCGGGCAGTGTAGGGGGTCTTGCTGGGGGTAGTGTTTCAGGGTTTAGGGCAGTGCAGTGGTGTTCGGGCAGTGTAGGGGTCGTGCTGGGGGTGGTGTTTCAGTGTTTAGGGCAGTGCAGTGGTGTTCGGGCAGTGTAGGGGGTTGTGCAGGGGCTGGTGTTTCAGGGTTTAAGGCAGTGCAGTGGTGTTCGGGCAGTGTAGGGGGTCGTGCTGGGGGTAGTGTTTTAGGGTTTAGGGTAGTGCAGTGGTGCTTGTGTAGTGTAGGGGGTCGTGCTGGGGGTAGTTTTTTAGGGTTTAGGGTAGTGCAGTGGTGTTTGTGTAGTGTAGGGGTTCGTGTTTTATGGTAGTGCAGTGGTGTTTGGGTAGTGTAGGGGGTCATGCTGGGGGTAGTGTTTTCGGGTTTAGGGTAGTGCAGTGGTGTTTGTGTAGTGTAGGGGGTCGTGCTGGGGGTAGTGTTTTAGGGTTTAGGGTAGTGCAGAGGTGCTTGTGTAGTGTACGGGGTCGTGCTGGGGGTAGTGTTTTAGGGTTTAGGGTAGTCCAGTGGTGTTTGTGTAGTGTAGGGGGTCATGTTTTAGGGTAGTGCAGTGGTGTTTGGGTAGTGTAGGGGGTCGTGCTGGGGGTAGTGTTTTAGGATTTAGGTTAAAGCAGTGGTGTTTGGGTAGTGTAGGGGTCGTGCTGGGGGTAGTGTTTTAGGGTTTAGGGTAGTGCAGTGGTGTTTGTCTAGTGTAGGGGGTCATGCTGGGGGTAGTGTTTTAGGGTTTAGGATAGTGCAGTGGTGCTTGTGTAGTGTAGGGGGTCGTGCTGGGGGTAGTGTTTTAGGGTTTAGTGTAGTGCAGTGGTGTTTTTGTAGTGTAGGGGGGTCATGTTTTAAGATGCAACGCTCCAATACCTGACCAGTCTGCACTACATAAAACTGCAAAAAACCTAAAAATAAAAAGTGTTTTGCAAACTTTTGTCATTGGGCTATATGTGGGCTACATCTAGGTAATATTTGTGCTACATTTGGGCTCTTTTTCACTGGTGGCCATCTTGGAAGACTTCTTTGTTATGAAGTTTCCTAATTTCCTCATTTACTGCAGTCTCCTCAGTAGGAAATGCTTTCAGTTTTTTACTTTGATTCCATCAAGAAGGCATTCAGATGTGTCTCACATTTGCCATAAATTCAGAATGTTAGCACTCTAGTTGCTCATTAGATCACTGTAGTAAAGCTACTGCTCACCAGGGAGTTAACTGGAAGTCTGCTGCTGGTATTGAAAGTGATTGTTTCAGTCTGCATGTCAGAATTTTCTAATGAAATAGAAGAGGATTTGAGATCTCACTTAAAACATGCCCTAATTTTTCTTTCTGCAGCACTAACCATAATTTCTATATCAAAAAGAACCCCCTCATTTTGTTCATTTTTAAATTAAATATTTTAAGTGTTACCGGTTTATTCCAATCAAGATGGCTTCAGGTGTGCCATACTTTTGTCATAAGTAAGGCTGTTAGCGCTCTTGTTGTTCTTTAGAACACTCTGGGAAGCTGCAGTAGAACACAAAGGCATCAACTGGCAGGCTGCTCCTGTTGAAATATAACAGGAAGATATTTGAGATCACACTTGAAACATGTCCTAATTTTTCTTTCTACAGCACTAACCATAATTTCTATGACAAAATGAACCCCATCATTTTGTTCCTTTTTAAATTAAATGTTTTAAGTGTTACCAGTTTATTCCAATCAAGATGGCTTCAGGTGTGCCATACTTTTGTCATAAGTAAGGCTGTTAGCACTCTAGTTGTTCTTTAGAACACTCTGGGAAGCTGCAGTAGAACACAAAGGAATCAACTGACAGTCTCTGCCCTTGTTGGATGTACATGTATTACTGAGAATGTCAGACTTCATTCTCACATGACTGAGAAAGATAATGTGAATTTACTGAAAATATGCTCTCATTTTAGCTTCTGGAGCACCTTCCAAAACTCTATGGGACAAGCATGTGAAAATAGTTTTCTCTCAAACATGATTCATGATATCCCAGCAGAAGGTTTTTCACAGGGTAAAATCACCTTAGAACACACCACAATTCCTGAAATTAGTATGGTACTATCAACAAATGAATTCTAATGTAACTAAAGTCTGTTATCACCCTTTATAGTTCTCCTTTGGTAACCCTCAAAATCTTTGATTCACTACAATGCATTTCAATGGGGTACTATCATTTATATTGGTCCCAAGATGGCTGCCAGCAATTCCAGGATGAAGTGCTGACAGCCAATCAGATCTCACAATGACATGTGTGGTTAGGCTCCGCCCAGATATATATGTGATTTTACTTTTGATTTTCTCAGGAACTACTGAACGGATTTACACCATTTAAGCAAAAGGCACGACACTGAACCAAGGGCTACCTCTTTGCCAAATTTGGTGTAATTCCGTTCAGCAGTTCGGGCTGTAGCTGCGACTAAAGGTTCCTATGGAAAAATGAATGGGGAAAACACGTTTTGGGACCCCCCTTTTTTCTCTGCCCCTGCTTGACGAATCACCCCGAGACTTTCAGGATAGGAGCGGACCGGAGCGCTCCAACAAGTTGGAAACTTTCGCGAAGATTCGTCAACCGGCGCCAACGTTATTTCAAATAGAATGTTGCAGATTTCCTATGGAAAATAGGTCCTAACAATAACTATCTACTGGCGACCGCCAGTAGATAATATATATATATATATACTGTGCTCCAGAGTTGCCCCTCAGTAAAGCAGCACTCGAGACATCAACTTGCTGCCATGAGCCTTTATTGGTACGGAGGGAGTACGTCCGTTGGTAAAATCAAACAGCTGACTCGTCGGCAGCCTGACGCGTTTCAAAGTTTCCTTCTTCAGATGCTGACGATATCAGGTGAGTGCAGTACGGCATCTACTCCCGTAATTTATGCATATGGCACGCCCATTATTGGGACGCTCGTATGAGACAGTGCATAGCATGCTGGGAGTTCGAGTCCCGAAATTAAGTCCCCAAATGGCTGCACTCACAATAACTGTTCTTCAAAAGCCCTCGAATGGGCCCCAGCCGACGATTCCATCCTTAATCCATTCATGATGCTCCACACTTGAAACTCAGTGATAACCAAGTTCCGTGGCCCCCACCGACGGGGTGGTGCATGCTTTGGCGACAGGACGGCCACCTTTATAGATTGTGCTCCAGAGTTGCCCCTCAGTAAAGCAGCACTCGAGACATCAACTTGCTGCCATGAGCCTTTATTGGTACGGAGGGAGTACGTCCGTTGGTAAAATCAAACAGCTGACTCGTCGGCAGCCTGACGCGTTTCAAAGTTTCCTTCTTCTTCAGAGGCTGACAATATCAGGTGAGTGCAGGACGGCATCTACTCCCGTAATTTATGCATATGGCACGCCCATTATTGGGACGCTCGTATGAGACAGTGCATAGCATGCTGGGAGTTCGAGTCCCGAAATTAAGTCCCCAAATGGCTGCACTCACAATAACTGTTCTTCAAAAGCCCTCGAATGGGCCCCAGCCGACGCATCCATCCTTAATCCATTCATGATGCTCCACATTTGAAACTCAGTGATAACCAAGTTCCGTGGCCCCCACCGATGGGGTGGTGCATGCTTTGGCGACAGGACGGCCGCCTTTATAGATTGTGCTCCAGAGTTGCCCCTCAGTAAAGCAGCACTCGAGACATCAACTTGCTGCCATGAGCCTTTATTGGTACGGAGGGAGTACGTCCGTTGGTAAAATCAAACATCTGACTCGTCGGCAGCCTGACGCGTTTCAAAGTTTCCTTCTTCTTCAGAGGCTGACGATATCAGGTGAGTGCAGGACGGCATCTTCTCCCGTAATTTATGCATATGGCACGCCCATTATTGGGACGCTCGTATGAGACAGTGCATAGCATGCTGGGAGCATGCTTTTAATGTACTGGAAGCTGGGACTGCTCTGTACCAAGTGGGAAGCTGTTGGGGAAGGGCTGGTTTGTGCCCGAGTGCAGCCCGAGTGCAGCCCTACTGTTGGACATTCCCCCCGAGCTGAATATTTTGGCGGCCGTCCTGCCACCGGACTTGCACCACCTCAGAAGAAGGGGGCCACGAAGCCCTGTAGTGAGGGGCTCTTGTTGTGGGGCACGAACCGTGGATGAAGAACAGCACGCTTCTGGGGCTCATTTCGAGCTTTATTCAGCATTTATTTCAGAGTGCACTATCTGAAGAGGAAAGAACAGACTGCGTCTCCCACAATGCAACGTACTGCTCATACAGAGCGTCCAATCATTGGCGTAAGATATGGCATAATTAGGAGGCGTTGTCTGACCTGCGCTCTGTGACTGCACTGCCACTGAAGAAGGGAACTCCCGAAACGCGTCAGGCAGCAGTCTGATGCTTTTAATGTACTGGAAGATGGGACTGCTCTGTACCAAGTGGGAAGCTGTTGGGGAAGGGCTGGTTTGTGCCTGAGTGCAGCCCTACTGTTGGACATTCCCCCCGAGCTGAATATTTTGGCGGCCGTCCTGCCGCCGGGCTTGCACCACCTCAGAAGAAGGGGGCCACGAAGCCCTGTAGTGAGGGGCTCTTGTTGTGGGGCACGAACCGTGGATGAAGAACAGCACGCTCCTGGGGCTCATTTTTAGCTTTATTCAGCAATTATTTCAGAGCGCACTATCTGAAGAGGAAAGAACAGACCGTCTCCCACAATGCAACGTACTGCTCATACAGAGCGTCCAATCATTGGCGTAAGATATGGCATAATTAGGAGGCGTTGTCTGACCTGCGCTCTGTGACTGCACTGCCACTGAAGAAGGGAACTCCCGAAACGCGTCGGGCAGCAGTCTGATGCTTTTAATGTACTGGAAGCTGGGACTGCTCTGTACCAAGTGGGAAGCTGTTGGGGAAGGGCTGGTTTGTGCCCGAGTGCAGCCCTACTGTTGGACATTCCCCCGAGCTGAATATATATATATATATATATATATATATATATATTTATTTATTTTTTTCCATCCAATATCTGCAATCTTTAGCCCGTAAAGTCTCACCGGCCAAATCACCACAGTACCGCTGCTCATATACTTGTTCCAGCGTGTTTTATTACGACACAGGCAACAGAAACATTCCCCAACGCATTTCTGTTGCCTGTGTCATAATAAAACACGCTGGAACAAGTATATGAGCAGCAGTACTGTGGTGATTTGGCCGGTGAGACTCTACGGGCTAAAGATTGCAGATATTGGATGGAATGTTATGAGGTTCGCTACCTCGCTGCTGACTCCTCGTGTGAGTAGGCTTGGGCATAAGCGATTCTTTTGGATGGATATATTCGCCCCCAGCTATGCTAATTTGCATATGGGCTGGTGGGAGGAGCGGGTGCTCAAAGTCCAACATGCCAAAGAATGGAATACCAACATTGTAACATGGACTCAGTTCATAGATGACTTATTTGTGATCTGGGACGGGTCCTTGGAAACAGCGAAGAGGTTTGCATGTGACATTAATGCCAACGATCTCAATCTGAAATTTACAGAAAGTATTAGTAAGACATCAGTGGCATTCTTGGATTTGGAGGTATACGTTGAACAAGGAAAGATTCACACCAGAACATTTAGGAAGCCAACAGCAGGAAATACAATCCTTCATGATGGGAGCTTTCATCCTCAGAGGCTCAAAATGAGCATTCCATATGCTGAGCATCTGAGGATGAAACGCAACTGTAGTGAGGCTCAAGCACTAACAGAAGCACAGAACTCTCTGACCAAGAGATTTGTCGTGAGAGGCTACAACCCTGTTATTTTAGATCAAGCTAGAATGAAAGTCACCTCAATAGAAAGACACACACTTTTGAAACCAGATGTTGAGAAGATCAAGGTGAAGAAATCTGGTTTAGGGAATCAAATAAGGATGATAATGGGTTACAGTGCCTACCAGTCTAGAGTGAGAGACAGTCTGTGTAGGCACTGGCACCGAATACAAAGAGATCCAGTCCTAAATGATGTCGTATCATGGAAGCCCATGATCACTTTCAATAGGGCAAAATCAATGAGGGATGATCTGATAGTCAACAGTCCTGAAGTCAGCAATACAGCTAGTTGGTTGAAAAGTGTCCCAGGCTTTCATAGATGTCTCAAATGTAAAGCGTGTAAGATCAGACGTAATAAGAAACAAGTGACGTCACCACTGCTACACAGCCCATGGAAAATCAGAACGTTTCTGAATTGTAGAAGCGAATATTTTGTTTACATCTTACAATGTACATGCCCAAAAATGTATGTGGGCAGTACTATTCAGATGGTTCATATTCGCATTCTACAGCATTTACGGGCTGTCAAGAATAATAACAAGAATTATGTGGTAGCACGTCACTTAAACGAAATACATAAAGGGAATTTAAATGATTTGTCCTACTTTGCAATTGACCAAGTCCCCAAATTAAAAAGAGGAGGGGACAGAGAGGGTAGACTTCGTCAATTGGAGTCGAAATACATTGTTATTTAATACAAAGATGCCAAATGGACTAAATGTTGAGGAAGAACTATATGTCCATTTATGTTGATTCAGTTATCCCTTTTTTCAGATTTTAAGAGTTGTAAAGCAGAGTGACAGTCTTAGGCTGGGTGGAGACAGGCATGTAGTAGGGGAAATGTCATATAGAAGAGCACTGATTTGAGAATTGATAAATGTTAAGTCGTACTGTACCTTATGAAATTGGAAGTGAAGATGGATGTCTTGCAGTTAGAAGTCAAAAGTGCTACCCAATTGGGGAATAGAAAGATTAACAAGGATCCTGGTGGTTGTCGTAATCTTGGTCTGTAAAGAAATGAAATAATTGGTCTTTTAGGATACATAATAAGTACTGTGATGCACTAGCACTTTAATATGGGAAGTTATATTTGCACTATTCATGAATGCCAGTACAACAGGATATGGATTGCACTTGCACCAGACACTGGAAGACTGGCTGTTTCATGAGTATTCAATTGGTACTGTCATGCACTAGCACTTTATTGCGGAATTTTGCACCATTTGACCGGGAAATAATTTGGACCATAATGTATATCAATTTTAGACATTGGTAGTCATTTATTTTTAACTTTCTCCCCTTAGATCTTGATACAGTATATATCCATAAGAAAATCGAAAAATGCCCCTAGGAAGGTATTGGGAAGTTGTACAGGTATACAAGATTGACATCCGAAACTTTCTGCACTGTGAGGGTTCAAGAACTAGGACCTTCATTAGGATGACAATGCTCCTCAATGTTCTATTGTATTAAGCAGCCATAGGTTGGGTTTTGGATATTTTTCCTTTAATGCTAAAATTGTCAATATTATTGAGTAGTACAATGCACAACAATTCATGATTTTAATGAAAAGGTGATGTATTTTGTATTTTTTATGTCATTTGAAGAAATAATGATTTGTATAAATCGCTCGTAGAGTGCCCCTGATGTGAGGTTGCAACATTGGTTTTCAGGCACTAGTCTATCATTGTACATTACATGTGTGCACTCATATCTAGAAATACTCATGAAGAAATGAGGAAATATAATGAAGTGTTGCACTTGCACTTTTTAACCCATCGCTGTATATAGCTAATAATGAAATTGTAATTGTTAACTGTTTGATGTATTTGAAAATCTTCTTTTGTACTATGGAATTAATTATTAATGTTTTGCCTAATCCAGTAAGCGCATCAGTGTAACTGCACAAACAAGATAAGTGATGGTAACTGTTTTTGATGTACTGATAGGAAAGTCTGTCTTCTATATTCACTGAAAAATTTCCGGTCATGTGATCGGGTCACCCTGCTGGTTTTAACTTAAATGCGCGCTAAACATGGAGTGATCACTGTGTGATCAAGGCAGTTGGTACCGAAACGCGTCGCAGCGTAATTTTGGAATAAAGAACTTTATTACCAGAAATCTCCCCGTGTCGGTGTCCGGTTGCATGTGGAGAGGAATCGGATGTGGTTGATTACTTTTAGAAAGGCACGCTCACTGAAGGATAGTCTGGTTCACAGTCATTTGGATGTAATTCCGTCCAGAAAGGGAACATTAAATGAGATGCGAGGTTTTTACCCGTGTGGCAAGTGTAAGGCCTGTGCTTTTAGCAAAAGGGTACTTACTTATGAAGTGAAGGGAATCAAGTCCGGCAAGAGAATAAACAAATTCATGACCTGCCAGACCACACATGCAGTCTATTGCCTGATGTGCCCATGTGGCCTCAGATATATAGGCAGCACGATTCATAGTGTAAAAATAAGGATACTTGAACACATGCGTGCTATAGCGAAGAAGGATTTGAGTTATCCATTCGCTAGACACTTTGCTATTAAGCACAAAAGTAACAGGGATCTACTACAGTTTTTTAGTATTGATTGTATCCCAGCAAACATCAGAGGAGGAGACAGAGTGTTGAAATTAAGGAGATTGGAGTCGCGATACATAATTGATCTCCAAACCAAGACCCCGAATGGGTTAAATAGTGGGGAGGAGTTGATAGTACATCTGGGAACTTAGAGTGTGTAGCGCTGTGCCTTTCAGGAGAAAGTAAAAATGACGAGTAATTACATCTCAGTGGTTAATGTGGTGACCTCTTCTTATCTGATTTATATTTTACAGGTGGGTACCGATACACGGCGGTATGTAGTGAGCATTGAGGGATTATTGGCAATCCTCAAAAAAAAGGGGGTTGCCCAATGCCGATCCACGGCGAGATTAGTTTAACGTAGTGGCAAATGATATTGTTGTACATAGAGAGAGTACAATTGGAAGTTTTATTCACACAATATTACAATGTGAGACTATTTGAATATCAAATTGTAATTGGGTATGTTTTTAGTAAATGCTTATATAAGTATGTGAATGGGCTTCTTTAGAAATAATGTACACCACTGCAATATGGCGCCTATAGAATGGTGACCGCAATCCCTCTTTTGTTTCAATGACCCATCGTTTGATGTTTAAAAATGGCGCCTCTCAGTGTGAAATGTAAACACTGATGAAGGAACCTTTCCGAAACGCGTTTGTTTGCTGCGCTAAGAAAAATAAACTAAGATTGCGGAAACCCGACCCCACGAGTGCTGGTATCCTTTCTGGAAAGAGGAGGAACCTTGGAGCTGTAATTTTATCACGGAGCACCGCCGTGTTAGAGCACCCGCCTTAAGAGTGACACGCTAGAACGGTGTACTGGAGCAGGATTTATAAAGCGAAGGCACCGTCCTGGGATTCAGACGCTGAGAAGAATTTACAGCGCATTGGCAGCAATGATCGATCGACCACACGGCGAACCGTGGATATACCGGTAAGCCATGTGTGTATGAGTTTGCTAGAAGGTAGACCCAGGACCAGGCGAGGGGCGGGAAACAGCAATCAATAGTTATTTGAAGGGAGCCCGGGACCGGAGCTCGCGCTAAACATTAATGAATATGTTTAGCGAAACAGCGCGCAGAGAGGCAGCCGCAGATATGTTCAGGAAAAAGAAAGTGGATGAAACACATTCAAAAACCACTGAGAATCGCAATATTTCGAACACTCTACAAACACAATTTACAAAACTTGAGAGACTGTATGAAAGAGAGATGCGTAAGTGGTGGGAGGCGACCTACCTCCAGAATTACATTGAGGTGGAAAGAGTCCCGAGAGGGTTACGCATATACACCGTGCCAGCATACGAGAATCCGGACCCACTCCTACTTGAGGAGTGGGCGGAACATACAGCACTATTGTGCAAGGGGATGCTTAACATACTTGTGAAATTTGCCTGGAGTGACAGAGAAAAAGCTTTGAAAAAATACAGGCATTGGAAGAGGAAATAGCCAAAGACACTGATAAAAACAAGCAAGATGAACTGAGGGAAATAATGAAGAAACGGCTGTCTCAATATGAAATAAAAATAAAACAGAGGAAGCAAGAAAAATTTGAGCGAGACGAGAAAGATTATGCTATGGGCAGGGTACTGACGTTCGCGAAAAAATTTGAGGAATCAAGGAAAGAAATGTCTAAAAAGAAAGCGAACATGACACCGGCACCAACTAGAGTGGAAACCTCAGAATCCGATTTAACGGAAAATGAACAATCAGAGGATGAAACAGCCAGCCCATCTGGAGAACAAAGTAAAACTCCTTTTCACGAAGAGTTCAACATAATTCGACAGTCATGGTTGAGAGGGGGAAAAGCAAACCCCGGAAGGAGAAGGCAAACCAGGAGGGGTGGCTGGAAGAGGAAGAGGCAACCCGACACCGAAAGCAACACGGAGCAAAAGGAGAGGCAGATGGTGATGGAAGCAGATAATTTGACAATAATCAATTTAACATCCAAGATTTTAACCAATATAGAAGAATCAGTACTCAAATTGGGGTTAACTTTTTGTCCCCACAACCGTCTAGAATTTACACAGAC
The DNA here is from genome assembly GCA_963921515.1 of Calotriton arnoldi. NCBI lineage: Eukaryota > Metazoa > Chordata > Amphibia > Caudata > Salamandridae > Calotriton > Calotriton arnoldi. Next base: position 207,763 of record CAWUFW010016909.1, read on the forward strand.
AAGGATTGATCTTTTTAAGTTTGTGCGTAAGCTTAAATTGCATAAGTATTTCAAATTGAAACCAACCATCAGGGAGGCCAGGCATTTGAAATCCCAAAGCAAGGACACAGATTTACTAACAGTCAATGACTTGACTACCTTGGAGGTATTGGAAGAACTACGTCAGGAAGGTTCACTAGAGGGCATCGGAGCGGGTGAAACTATCACACAAAGAACTAGGTGCCTTGGAATAGAACAAGAGGCACCAATCAGTGGATTTAAACCACCATCGCAATTTTTACCGCAAATGCCATCAGATGCGATAGACACCTTCTCCGAGGCAGTAATTAAAGACCTAGTAGAATTCCGTGAAAACATGAAACCCTCCAATATGAAAAGGAACCTAACTGAGCCTCAGAGACTAGCCCTGACGAATTTACAGAATGACACAGCTGTGATTTGTAAGCCCTCGGATAAGGGGGGCAACATTGTCCTTATGTCCAGAGAACAATATGTGGGAGAGGCTCTTCGGCAGTTAAGAAACATTGACTGTTATGAATTAACAACAAAAGAGGCATATCAGGACAGTATTGTACAATATCATATGTTAATAAAGAAGTGGCATGAAAAATCTATGCTGGACATGGACGAATATCTCTTTTTAAGAATAATGAATCCGACACTTCCAACATTTTATCACTTGCCAAAGATTCATAAAGACAGTGTAAATCCGCCAGGCAGACCCATAGTGTCTTCTTTGGGCAGTCTGACAGAAAACCTCTCTAGATTTATAGACCACTTTCTTTTTCAATCAGTTTTACAACTGTCGTCCTATATTAAGGACACTACTGATTTTATTAACCACATTGAGAGAATACAATGGCATTCATCGTACAGCTTAATTGTATTGGATATCACAAGCTTGTACACTTGTATCAACCATATGCAGGGACTTAATGCGGTTAAATATTTTCTACAGAAGAGACCATTGAAATTTGCAGAGCATGATAGCATGTTGATGGAACTGATTGAATTTTGTTTGCTAAATAACATTTTTCTTTTTCAGGGAGACCTCTATAGGCAGGTATCTGGGACCGCAATGGGCACCTGCTTCGCCCCCAGCTATGCGAATCTATTCGTAGGCTGGTGGGAGGAGCAGGTGGCCTGGTCCACAGATAATGAAATCTGGACCAAAGAGATAGTATCTTGGTATCGATACATCGATGACCTTTTGCTGGTATGGAGGGGGTCAATTAACAAAGCAGAGGAATATATAAAACATATGAATCAGAATGATGTCAACCTACGATTCACAGGGGAAATTAGTTCAGTGGCAGTGAACTATTTGGACCTGAGGGTGGAGATACAGGATGGAAAACTGTTTACAGCCCTATTCAGAAAACCTACGGCTGGCAACAGCACGCTGCATGCCACCAGCAGCCATCCACCTAAATTGAAGAACAGTATACCCTATGGGGAATTCCTCAGGTTAAAACGTAACTGTTCAAGAAAGTGTGATTTTGATATAGCAATCAAGGAGAGTTTCAGCAGATTTCTAGCAAGAGGATACAGTATAGATCTTTTAGAGAATACCATTAAGAAAGTTGAGAATCTATCAAGGGATGGATTAATTAAAAAGACAGCCCTAGAGAAGACCAGAAATCAGGATGAGGGAAAGTTCCGCATGGTCACAACTTATTCAGACGATGCGGAAACTCTAAAAAAAATCATGAGAAGAAACTGGCACGTGCTAAAGACTGATATAATCATTGGGGCAGATATTCCACCAGCTCCATTGATTACTTTTAGAAAGGCACGCTCACTGAAGGATAGTCTGGTTCACAGTCATTTGGATGTAATTCCGTCCAGAAAGGGAACATTAAATGAGATGCGAGGTTTTTACCCGTGTGGCAAGTGTAAGGCCTGTGCTTTTAGCAAAAGTGTACTTACTTATGAAGTGAAGGGAATCAAGTCCGGCAAGAGAATAAACAAATTCATGACCTGCCAGACCACACATGCAGTCTATTGCCTGATGTGCCCATGTGGCCTCAGATATATAGGCAGCACGATTCATAGTGTAAAAATAAGGATACTTGAACACATGCGTGCTATAGCGAAGAAGGATTTGAGTTATCCAGTAGCTAGACACTTTGCTATTAAGCACAAAAGTAACAGGGATCTACTACAGTTTTTTAGTATTGATTGTATCCCAGGAAACATCAGAGGGGGAGACAGAGTGTTGAAATTAAGGAGATTGGAGTCGCAATACATAATTGATCTCCAAACCAAGACCCCGAATGGGTTAAATAGTGGGGAGGAGTTGATAGTACATCTGGGAACTTAGAGTGTGTAGCGCTGTGCCTTTCAGGAGAAAGTAAAAATGACGAGTAATTACATCTCAGTGGTTAATGTGGTGACCTCTTCTTATCTGATTTATATTTTACAGGTGGGTGCCGATACACGGCGGTATGTAGTGAGCATTGAGGGATTATTGGCAATCCTCAAAAAAAAGGGGGTTGCCCAATGCCGATCCACGGCGAGATTAGTTTAACGTAGTGGCAAATGATATTGTTGTACATAGAGAGAGTACAATTGGAAGTTTAATTCACACAATATTACAATGTGAGACTATTTGAATATCAAATTGTAATTGGGTATGTTTTTAGTAAATGCTTATATAAGTATGTGAATGGGCTTCTTTAGAAATAATGTACACCACTGCAATATGGCGCCTATAGAATGGTGACCGCAATCCCTCTTTTGTTTCAATGACCCATCGTTTGATGTTTAAAAATGGCGCCTCTCAGTGTGAAATGTAAACACTGACGAAGGAACCTTTCCGAAATGCGTTTGTTTGCTGCGCTAAGAAAAAGTAAACTAAGATTGCGGAAACCCGACCCCACGAGTGCTGGTATCCTTTTTGGAAAGAGGAGGAACCTTGGAGCTGTAATTTTATCACGGAGCACCGCCGTGTTAGAGCACCCGCCTTAAGAGTGACACGCTAGAACGGTGTACTGGAGCAGGATATATATATATATATATATATATATATATATATATATATATATATATATATATATATATATATATATATATATATATATATAGCCCTAACACATACACAGAGATTATTTATTCAACCCAAAGATTAAAGTATACTGCCAGAATGGGGACAAAAAGATTTCAGCTCCAAACAAGATGACGGCGGATTGATAAGCAGATATATTCGCCGCGAATTACAAACGCTCCAACTATGATATAAGCTACACAGAATGCCTTTGGAAACGGGCTGTTAGGTTGTTGGAAAGGAAATTCGGCGGATATCACTAGATGTGCATCAGGACGCACATGTTAAGTAGTCTTGACCTTCAGCAGCAAAGCTTCAGCTCAATTTAGAGAGATCACATGCAACTACTCCACAGAATTACCAATGAGGTTTAAACTCAGTACAGGATCAAATAGCTGACTCACTCCTCTGGCCACTGATGTAAAAGGTTCAAGATTCAGACGCAGTGTATATATTATGATAATAACGTGATGAAAGACTAACTGTGAAGAAGGAGGCCGAGTCCACTGTAAACCTGACCTCTCTCTCCCCCTTGTGTTTGATTCGTAACTGTGAAGATCATCAAATGCCTCACCCGAGTCCTGAAATTTTTGCCATAACAGCAAATAAGTGGTATCTGTCACAAGCAAATGATGCCAACTCTGTAACAAATGTATTGGAACGGTGTGCATGGGTCAACTAACATCCTCTTGTCATTTTCCAAATATACACAATTGTTTACTCCATCCAAATACTCACTTTCAATTTTTTAGAAAATACACAACAAACGTGAAAAAACAAAAGTGAAACCAAAAGTTTAAAAAAAAAAACTAAAAATTGAATTGCTTACCAAAGTATACTCATTTTATGCCTTGTGAGTGGGGAGAAGTAGAGGCTAACCTAAGATAAGATTGCTGAGTCTATTTAGGTCTTGCTTGACAGTGTAGCTGTCTTGATGCCCTCTGGTTCACCATGTATGTAGAAAAGTATTTGGTTTCCTGCCATGCAACCTTTATCTTGGTTGGGTCAGCTTTCTTCAGCTATGCCTTGAGATTGCTCCACGCACATCTTACATCAGCCCAGAGAAGTGTTGTCTCATGGTGCCTTTTGGTGTACCATTCCACTGCCTTGGAAATGCTTTCTTTTTATTGCATGAAGGACTATTTTACATCTGAAAAGTACACTGAAACATCACACTTTTGTTACAATCAATTCTTTATCGCATACCAGCGACGTATATAGAAAGTGATTCCTTTTTGCGATTTCTTTCACTGCAGCAGCTTTTTAAATTTTTTCGTCAGGACTCGAATGTGATTGCGGCCTTCTCATGGCCACCTTAAGTAAATTTCCTTTTTTTGTTTGAATTTTGGGATTACCATGACCCCAAGATGTCCTCCCAAATACAAAATCTGCATTCTTGCCAGACTTTGGACAACCATTTTTGTTTTGGGCCATCCTAGTTACTTTTCACTTTCTACTTCCTTCATTTACTTTTCCTCCCCTTTACTTCCCACCCTCGTCTATGACCACTCTCTTCTCCCCCACTTGTGCCGCACCCTTCTGTCTTCTCTCTCTTCCTCAGGTTCTATCCCTTTGCCCCTCTACTATATTTTCCCTTCTTCTCATCCTCCCTCCTCTCCCAACACTCTTACCTGTCTACTTCTTTTAATGTCAGTTCTTACTGCTGTGACAAAGTAAAGTGCAGGCTTCCATGATGCTGTAGAGCTGCTACTTCGCTTTGTACCAGAACTGAGCTACTGAGTTAACTGCATGTGCTTCCAAAAGCCGTCCAGTGTTCAGGGCCTTGGTTTGTGTAAAGGGTCCCCTACCTTTCCACTGTAATTGTATTTATAGTTGTTAAGGGACGCGCATTCATCCATTTATGTTAGTAGAAAAAGATAACCCATAACATACATTTTTCATCTGGAGCTATAATATTGGAGAAATTCACAAGTTGAACCATTGCTAGTTGTTTGACTGTTCTCAAGCGTGCACAGATGATGCCCACCTGTAAGATGTCTGGTGGTGATTGAGGATACCAGACAACAATCCTGGCTTCAGAGCACATTCACAAGCCTTCCAGCACCCACAGTGCCACTTTTATTTACATGATGTTGGCACTCTTCACACAGTCACTCAGTGAAGGCCTGTTTCACATGATGAACACAAAGGGAACTGGACACAGTGGGTTTCCAGCAGATGTACTGAGTCTCTACAATTATTTCCCTTTACTGGGTTTTAAAACCTCCCTAGAAAATCGGTGGTAGCGCTTTTGGGATGGTAGGAGTGGTTGCATTCTCTGTGAGGAGCACAAGGCCCCTCCCTTTGTCTTTGGCCTCACCTCCGAATGTCCGTCAACCAGTGACAGACTGTAAGCCCCACCCCCTTACGAGACCCTGCATGCAGTGGTATAAACTGCTTAATTTGCTGTAATATTGTTTCAGCATTTACTGAATATTCATACTGTGAAGTTAGATAGTGAAACCTAAAGTTGTATTGATTATTTAAGTCACTTTCGATCACGTATGAAAATATTCTTTTTACCAGTTATGAAAGACAGATTAACGTAATGTATATTTATTTTTACTTTTTTAATTTAGTTTGAAAATAGACAGACATTACTATATGAGCAGAAGGCTAGGTTTGAAACGACAGGAGAAACACTTGGTGAAAGATGAGCTCCTACAATGCCAAGAAAACTGGAAGGCAGGTCTGACTTTAATGTGACTTTAATGTTTGTGTTTATGCATATTTGTGCATGCCTGTGTTTGCATTCATAGCATATAAAAGGTAGACATATATGCTTATACTTTTTGGCGGGGTTTAGATTTGTGACTCCAAAATAAATGGATGGCTCTATCGGACAGTAGGTCCCCACTGAACCTTTCTACTTCAACTACTCCCTAATTACCCTGTTCCGGTGTACTTTGTGGTAGGCATTTTCGTGTTACATAGAAATAGCGTACAGCAGTACCCGTGTCATAGAAATCCATAATTCCATCTTTCTATAGGACTGTGGGGTTATCATCTGGCATTCAGATTTGGGTGTTTTCCACTACAGCTTAAAAAAGGTATGTTTTTCAAATAAGAAAAAAGCAGTAATACGGAATTACAGGACTATACTGTTGGTTGTATGTAGTAAAAAGAATAGAACTCTATTAAATTAAATAGTTAAGAATGTAGAATTTTAGAACAATCATTATTAAAAGCTCAGTCTGCCTGCAGAAGAGCGAGGTTGTTGAAGCTATTCTCATTAAGTTGCAGCTAACAATGTGCAATGATTAGATTTAGAATAATTAGGCTTTGTTTACCTTCCAAGACTAGACTCTTCATAAAACAATGGACAATGGTCATGGCCTGTGGAATTATGCAATTCTGTGGTTGCGGTGTTTACCACATATTTGCAAATTTACCGCACTTGCCACATAATTTCTCACATTATTTTCAGATTTCAACCAAAAAAATGTTGTTCTAGCTCAAGTGGATCACAATGCTGCTGCCATAGAACGTGCCACATAACATTGCATGATTTGCCTTTTCTTGCTTTATAATTTTTCCCACGTTCCGCCATGTTCGCCCCACTGGTCTCAGAACAGTGCAGCAAGGAACAATAAAATGAATAACACATTATTATCATTTTATTTTTCTGCATGGAGAAAGGCTGGTGGGGGGTGGGGCTAGTTCACAGGAGGAGGAGTGGTATAGGCATTACTAAGTTTGGCCGGATGTCTTTGGCCGGCCAAACCGTCATGCGCACTTAGTATTTCTCCACCTGGCTGTGTTGCACAGCTGGGTGGAGAACTGTCCCAAGGCTCCCAACCACTCAGACCAATCACGAATCTGCTGTCATGTTTGTGACAGCAGCATCGTGAATGGCTTAGGGGAGCTTGGGAGTTTGCTGCTTCCGGGAGTCAGGAGGAAGAGAAGAGGACAGAGGAGAGGCAGCGACTGTAACCCGGAAAGCGATTCTTTTTTTCTCAAGCCACCCCCGTTCCTTAGCAGCCGCCACTGTTTTGTATCTCAGCTGGCCCCCTACAGGTAGTCAAATATATGGTATGTGGTAGCTTCCAGATACATAAAGGTACAGATGTCTTCGTGTTCTGATCCTGGCTTACAGCATGTATGTTCAAGAACATAGGCAATGTCTGGTATTCTCTGGCCCGGAGCTAGTGAGTGTGCCCCGTTGCGTGCTCAAGTACCAGTTTTCCTTTTTTTAGTAAATCAACTAATGTTGTTCCCAGAAAGCAATCTGTCATTCTCTGGAAATACAAACATTTCTCCCTCCTATACAAAATTTTCCATTTTATTGCACACACTATTGTATACCAAATTTTCAGGTTATCCTTTTCATCAAATATTCTCACTCATTAACATTCCACATTCACATATTCAATGCTTCAAATACTATCATCGTATGCCCAGGTCAAGGCTTGCATGCCCATGTGCCCAGGTTCAACCACATATGTCGAGGTTCAGCTTCCCGTGCCCAGGTTCAGCATTACATGCTCACGAATACCATCCCCCTGCCCATGTGTCACCATCATATGCTAGGACACCTACCAACCATATACCATTCGCTGGAGATAGATGCAATTTCTCATAACCCTTAGCTAAAACCATAAACTTGCATTCAGGGAAAAAGCTGTAACAGGCTGACATGGGGGCAATGAACAATGGCACAGTCATCATCATTTGGTTATCAGAGCACCGAGTACTCATACTTCTGTTCTCCACTGGATTAGTGAGTAGCTACATACCTTTGCGGTGTGTGATTGACAGATGTCAACCACTTTAGCTATAATAATCCTTAAACACGCTTGGTATAAAAACAACACTTTGTTGCTGTTGTTGCCATGAGTGTTTCCACTGAGCAGTTAATGCTGGGCAGTGGATGAGATTTCCCACGGAGGCAAAGCCATCATTGAATAGAATGTGCTGCACGTGGAGAGCTTACCTATATGGCTGCAGTTGCCTATCTTGCTAATCGCAGATAATAACAAGCATCTGCAATGCAATAGGTCTCGCATTTACGCAAGTTTCAGCTATTGGCATTGTAAATGACAATGCCTTCTATTTATGTTTTGGTTTTTAAAACATAAATAAAAAAGGCAATGTCATTTACAATGCCAATAGCTTAAACTCTCACAAATGCGAGACCTTTTGCTTCCAAATGCTTGAAGGCATCGCTGAGTTGCCCCCTTCTATCTCCCATGCCCCCTGAAGAGCTCCCCGTTTGCTACGAGTTAAATTAACAAGCCTGTGGTCACAACTGCACACGAGAGACCCTCCTGCAGTAAGAGAAACTCATTAAAGAAAATAGTGCTTACAGACTAAAGAAGACGTACCATGTAACAACCGAAGTAAAAGGGCCAGTCCTCATGGGAGGTTACAAATTAAGACAAGGTGGTAATAAGGAGGGACTAACAAGCCTAATAATGAATCAAAAGCCATCATTTAAGAAGGAAAATTGCACAAGCCAATGACAAATATGGGCGGAGATAGGGTGAGGCTTCAAGTACATTCTCCAATACAGCATGGCTCGCAGAGCAGCGCATGCGCTCCCCAGGATCGACCTAAAAATGATTCCCAAAGGATGTTCAGATTGTTTCTTTTTCTAGAGAAACGCACAGAAATATTAAAGCGTTAAGACTGCACTTAGATCACCTGCTGATTTCTTTATTTATTGTAGATCCCAAAATGTCCTGTCACTTTTAAAATGAGTTCCACCACGTGCCTAAAAAAACACCCATTGTCCTCAGATTCTGTAATGCAGATGTTTACTCCTTTGCACAAAGTAACATTTAATTGTACAGGTGAGTTATGCGTTCAGGATGTGGCACTTAACAACATTCGACCAATGTCGGCTATTAATTATAGAAGTGCTATGTTTTCACTCAAAATTTATTTTTTGTTTATTAAGTGTAGCATTCAATTGGTTTATTGGCAAAAGAGGAAAGGGACCACTCACCCAATTATTCTAAGCATACTAGGTAGAGTCATTCTGGGTATCACAGTTTAGCTTAATTGGTTTGTTTTTACCTTGGGATTGTGGGGCAGATAACTTCAATCAGTCAGCAAACAAATTATTTTTTGATTCAGCAAATTTATATTGTTAGACCTGACAGCCTTAGGGTGGTCTTCCCCCAAACTGTTTGCCTGCTTGCCTCCAATTTTGCTTTATTATTTTTGTTGGCCTTAGGACTCTGAGCACTTTACCACTGCCAACCAGTGCTAAAGTGCATGTCCTTCTCCCCTAAACATGGTTTGATTGACTTATCCACTGCTGGCATAATTAATTTATCTATATATCCTTAGTAGAGCACACTGCATGCGCCCAGGGCCTGTAAATTAAATGCTACCAGTGAGCCTGCAGCACTAATTGTGTCACCCACACAAATATCACTTTAAAACATGTCTCAGGCCTGCCACTGCACAGCCTGTGTGTGCAGTTCACACTGCCATGTCAACTTGGCATTTAAACCCTATTGCGAAGCATTAAACTCTCCTTTTATTGCATATAGGTCACCCCTAAAGTAGGCCCTAGGTAGCACATAGGGCAGGGTGCTATGTAATTAAAAGGTAGGACATGTACCTTTATGTTTTGCATGTCCTGGTAGTGAAAAGCACTCAAGTTCGTTGTTCACTACTGTGAGGCCTACCCCCTCATTGGAATTCCTTATTCCTTATTACACTTTTAAGCTGTAATTCCTGATTCAGACGGAGTAGTTCTGGCAAAGTTCAATTTATCATTACTATTTTAGAAATGTCACTTTTAGAAAAATTGCATTTGTCTGCTCTTAGCTCAGTGTGCCTGCAGCCTGTCTTCAATACACATCTGGGTTGGGCGACAGCTGGAGTTTGTGCATTCTCTCTAGACAGGCGCACACAAAGGAAAGTTATTTGTGACTGAGTGGCCATCCACATCCTAATGGGTCATCCTGGGCAGGATGGGAGGGAGGAACTGACACACCTTAATAGGCAGTGTCCTGTCCCCAAACAAAGGGCTGAGTACCCCCCTGAAGTGAGTCTGGAGCCAGAGAGTGGAGGGAGGATTTCTGTGCACTTCAAAGTCTGTCTTTTAAGTCACCTCCACTTCAAAGGCATAACTAAAAAAACTCTGCTAGGAGGAAGGACTGCTGTGCTGCTACATAGACTGCCACTCTGCTGGGCTGCTATTCTGGAAGAACTGCTTTTCTGCTGTACTGCCCTGCTGCCCGCTACCCTGTGCCCTGCTGAGGAAGAACTGGGCTCTTTGACTTGAACCCAGAGTGATTTTCAAGGGCATGCTGGCTTGTCTCCTGTTTTAAGACTTAGGGATATCAAAGTCTAACCCCTAGCTCTTGTGCCTGGTACATTGGAAGTGGATCCAGGTGCTTGCTTCAGTGGAACCGACGCATCCTCTGCTACATGAGGCAGAATCGATGCATCACCGCTGTTGCGGGAACAGAACCCGTGCATCACACTTGGAGCCAGCGCCTCACCATCTGGCCTGATGCATCGCAATCACCCCACTGCCACTGCTGCAGGAGAGAGATTGACACATCTCCTCGACTGTGTGGAGAAAGCCGGCGCATCGCACTCGGAACCAACGCATCTCAGAACCAGTGCTTCATCTTCGTAACCAGCGATTTGTCTTCAAAACCGGCGCATTGCCATCTTTGCATGGAGAAAATCGATGCATCACCTCGACTCCAGGATTGACACCGACGCATCGCTCGGCTGCACCCCGCATCTCGCTGTTGTGACCAGGATCAAGGTACTTTTGTTCAGCGGGCCATGCCTGGCTCCTGTATCCAACCTGGGCTCAATCACGGTTGTCACTGTTCCTGTCAGAAGAGAATGAAAGTAAGGGAAAGGAACTCTGGTCGTCCTACTACTCTGTTTGTGGGGGACAGTGTGTCCTGATCTTGATGGCCTCACACACCCCAAAGGATGTCATGCTTCATCAATGGGCTGCTGCTCCTCATCGGGCCAGCGCTGCAATGCCCTACGGGTCCCCCGAAGGGTCACTTTGTCGGAGATCTTTTGATAAAGCCGTGGGGGTGAGAGGCAATGAAGTCCTAATGTGAAGTTAAAAAATGACTGTAGGGGTAGTAAGTGAATTTATTGAAAAAGGAAGTCCCTCTGTCATTGTTAAAAACCAAGAAGGTGGTGCTGCTGTGAGGGGTATAATGGCCCTCTGCAGCTAGGTGTGTAGCATACAACTAATGGATAAGCTTTTAGGTCGACATGTTTCGCGCTAAATCGCGGTCTCAGCGGGAGATCCAAAAGCGCTTCTTCAGGACCAATAAAGATAATTTATAAAGAGTGAGAAAGATAATGGTCTATAGTAATCTAGTGCCACTAGGAAAGTGTAGGAGTAGTACTCTGGAATGATAAAAGTAAAACAGCATGGAGAAGTAAGTTACAAAAAAACTCAATGTATATATATTAATACATCGTAAAATGACCTGGATCTTCCATTGATAGGCCAAGTGCTCATGGTAATCTTTTTAAAGTTAGCATACAAACTGTGCAGCTATGAGTGAGCTATATAGGAAAAAAGATTTTTATAAGACAAGACGAACAAACATACATGATGGTGTACATTTCTTTTGCCATGGCGAGGATGTCGAAATGCCTAGTCAGAGAGACAAACACATAGAATCCAGTATCGCTTATCAGGACCGCCATGGTCGGTAGGTATAGTACCAGTGCAAATAACATATTAATAAAATGCTAGACCCCACCATTGATGGCAAACCTCAGATCACTGTGTGTATGGTGATCGTTGATTAGTAATTATCTCAAAGCGGAGTGCTCACCCCTTAAATGCGGAAAACATTCCCCATGAGAATTGGTCTGTGGGTCCCTCGAGACCTGTAGTAGGTTAAAAAATAGAAATGAGGCAGTGATAGCGTTAATGATGAAGAAGAGTAGGACGCTACCTTTTGTCACGCTATACTGGATGCCAAGGTGTCTTAGAGCAAGAGTTGTACTCACTGTGCCTCGTAGATGAAGGCGCCCTTACACCTACCCAACCGCACGCCGTCTCCGCCGGTATTGGAAAGGCGCTGATGTTCTGTTTATGAAGTGCCGAACACTCGACGTGGAGTAGTGGCGTTTCCGGGTCACGTGAGTGGCTGCTGAGCAAAGAGCATGCTGGGCAGTCACTCCTGTCAGCGTGGGGGCCATTTTGGAATGGGGAAATGAGTATACGAATAGTAGTGGCTGGATACTCTTTGTATGCGATACAACTTTGTATAGGCAATATTTACGTGATGTTATAAAGCAAGAGCTTGTCCGGCACTATAGTGTTGCTGGGACAGCTAAATTACTGGTCATTAAGGAACTGACAAGTGTTAGTCATGTCTGTAGTTCACGAAGTCAGCGTGACACCCTGGAGAGTGGATTTGTATTTAGGAACTGGAGGAAAGGTATTCCAGTGTCTAACTGTACGAGGAAATCATTCATACAGAATAATGACGGAGTTGGTCTGGTGATGCCCTACATAGAGGTATAGGACCAAGACATGAGGATAAATGCTAAGGTAATTTATATTATGGTGGAAGTTTATTTTATTTATTTTATTTTTATTTAAGGAGTTTTATATAGCGCTGGCCAGACCCGAGGGTATCGGAGCGCTTTACAACAGATTATAATGCAGGAGTCCCAAAATAAGGCATAGGTATACAAATTGGATCATAGCGTCCCGGCGTGTGGTGCGACAAATGAGGTAAGGCAGTCCTGGGAGCCTCGCACCCTGTCTTGAGCAGAACCAATTACAGGGAGGGGGGTAACAGGGAGGGGGGTAGGGGCACTTGGAGGAGGTAGATGATGGTGACAAGGTGGCATGGTGCTGCAGAAAGTCGGCAAGAGTCCAACAGCGAGGGTTAACTGTTCGGGAAGGCTCGGTTGAGGAAGAGGTCTTTTAGGAGTTTTTTTAATTTTACAAAGGACGGGATAGTCCTAATGTGTGCTGGGATGGAGTTCCAGATTTTGGGAGCGTTTCCAGCGAAGGATCGTGCGGCGGTTTTTTGTTTGCGTGTTTTCATAGGGATGAGCAGTAGGGAGTTGGAGCTCCTGAGGTTCCTTGTCTGGCCGGCCTTTTTGAGTTTGGAGGCCAGGTATTCCGGTTTACCTGTGTGGAGGGCTTTGTGCGTGAGACAGGCAGTTCTGAAGCTGGCACGCATCTCTACTGGGAGCCATTTTAGTTCTTTAAGTGCAGGTGCAATGTGCTCAAATTTCCTGACTCCGGTGACCATTCTGGCTGCTGCGTTTAGAGTAGTTTTGAGGGGGGCTAGGTGGGATTTTGCTATACCAGTGAGGATAGCATTTCCATAATCGAGTCTGGATATCACCAGGGATTGGGTGGCTTGTTTGAGGTCTTTGGGTGGGATGAAGGGTTTTATTTTGTTGAGAAGCTTCAGATTGAGGAAGGCACTTTTCGCGGAGTTCTTGATGTGTCTGTCCATGTCCAGTTTGGGGTCTAGGGTGATTCCTAATGATTTTATGGAGTTGGCCGGGGTGAGATTACCGTTGAGAGCATCGATTGCTTTGATCCATTCCATGGTTTGGGGATTTTCTTCTTTGTTGGAGATGAGGAGTATTTCGGTTTTGTCTTGGGTGAGTTTACTCGGGGAAGTTAACTCATCCCCGGTCCCAACCATGTCAGTGTTCGATGGTGCATGTTAGGTGCATGTTGCCTTTGATGCACACATGGTGAGTGTAACAGTGATGCTCAGTTGTTAGTCAAGTGTCTGAGTCTCCTAGTGTCCACCCTTCACATCCCAGGGGTAACTCTAATCCTGATTATTGGTAGATAGTAATGGGAGGGAGAGGGAAGGTGGTGAACGCAGTCTCAAAAGAGGTGTCCGGATGTTCCAGGTCAGTGTGGAGATGGAACCATGCAGAGTCATAGGACTTCTATCCAGGGGATCTCGTCATTGAGGCCCCGTATGTTCATCTGCAGATGATAGACCCATCTCTGTTCTTTTCGGAATAGTGTCATCGTGTTCCACTGGGGGTCAGTCTCTATGATTGTCCAGTTGACCTGTTCAGGTGTGTGTCCCTTTTCTATATAATGTGTACTTATTTTGGTTGTGCCGCGGCTGCAGCGAATATTGCTCCTGTGTTTGTTTATCCTCACTGGTCTAGTGGTCATCCCTACATAAAGGAGATTGCAGGGACATCCGACAAGGTACACACAGTTCTTCGTATTGCAGTTGGTGTGTCTCCGTTGTGTCCATTCTAAATCACCGAACTGCAGTGTTTTCGTGTGAGTGGTAAGATTGCATACATTGCAGTTGCCACAAGAGTAATGTCCTTTTACTGCTGGTAATCCCCATAATGTGGTTTGATCCTCTGTCTGTCTTTTTTGAGGTATAGTATGGACTACTAAGTCTTTCAGATTTTGTGTACATCTAAAGGCAAACCTAGGGCGCTCCAAGTTCATGTCACCTGTATTGACAATGTGCCAGTGTTTTAGCAGTATGTTTTTAACTTTATTAGATTGAGCTGCCTCATTTCTATTTTTTAACCTACTACAAGTCTCGAGGGACCCACAGACCGATTCTCATGGGGAATGTTTTCCGCATTTAAGGGGTGAGCACTCCGCTTTGCGATAATTACTAATCAACGATCACCATACACACAGTTATCTGAGGTTTGCCATCAATGGTGGGGTCTAGCATTTTATTTATATGTTATTTGCACTGGTACTATACCTACCGACCATGGTGGTCCTGATAAGCGATACTGGATTCTATGTGTTTGTCTCTCTGACTAGGCATTTCGACATCCTCGCCATGGCAAAAAGAAATGTACACCATCATGTATGTTTGTTCGTCTTGTCTTATAAAAAATCCTTTTTTCCTATATAGCTCACTCATAGCTGCACAGTTTGTATGCTAACTCTAAAAAGATTACCATGAGCACTTGGCCTACCAATGGAAGATCCAGGTCATTTTACGATGTATTAATATATATATATATTGAGTTTTTTTGTAACTTACTACTCCATGCTGTTTTACATTTGTAGTTCCAGAGTACTACTCCTACACTTTCCTAGTAGCACCAGATTACTGTAGGCCATTATCTTTCTCACTCTTTATAAATTATCTTTATTGGTCCTGAAGAAGTGCTTTTGGATCTCCCCCTGAGACCGCGATTTAGCGTGAAACATGTCGACCTAAAAGCTTATCCATTAGGGGTATGCTACACACCTAGCTACAGATGGCCATTATACCCCTCACAGCAGCACCACCTTCTTGGTTTTTAACAATGACAGAGGGACTTCCTTTTTCAATAAGTCCACTCACTACCCCTCCAGTCATTTTTTAATTTCACATTAGGACTTCATTGCCTCTCACCCCCACGCACCCACACAGCTTTATCAAAAGATCTTCGACAAAGTGACCCTTCGGGGGACCCATAGGGCATTGCAGCACCGGCCTGACGAGGAGCAACAGCCCAATGATGAAGCATGACATCCTTCGGGTGTGTGAGGGCATCAAGATCAGGACACACTGTCACCCACAAACAGAGTAGTAGGACGACCAGAGTTCCTTTCCCTTACTTTCTTTCTCTTCTGATAGGAACAGAGACTCTCGTTGGTTGTAAGGTTCTCCTCGGGAGCACGAGTCACTGGACCTTCATGTAGCTCCCTGTGTCCCCCCTCTCTTTAATTTTGTATCTCTATCACGGTTGGCCTGAACCCTTGACCTTGCCCTGGTCCAACGTGACCGGATAAACCGATAGGCACTTATTGCTTCTAAGCGCTATTTTTCACTTTTATTCTTTAAAAAATCATATCTTAACTTCTACTTATTGGATTTTTCCCATTTTGGTCTTGTTTTAATTATAAAACCATAATCCATTGTTTTAAACTAGTGTGGAGTCTTTTTGTGGTGTTTTTCCTGGGTTACTGTTTGAAGTGTTGCACAAATACTTTACACATTGTCTCTTAAGTTAAGCCCGCCTGCTCTGTGCCAAGCTACCAGAGGGTGAGTGCAGGTTAACTTATGGTGCGTATCTGACCTACCCTGACTAGGATTGTGGGTCCTGCTTGAACAGGGTAGCTACCTCTGCCAATCAGAAACCCAATTTCTAACAGATATGTTTAGGCATACTGTGTGTTTCATTTTGTGGAAGGCTTATTTTTGTGAGTTAATGTGTTATTGTCAGGGAAAGTAGCTTCGTCTTTACTTTTGCAGCTCACACTTAAGTGATTGTACCAAAATATGCTTCTCCAACGAATAGCTCGTGATCTACTGGTACCATCTCCACTACCTGTGAGTAGCTGTCCTGCGCGCATCCCAGCCTACTATACTGGAACACTTTGTTTGACTGCATTAATGTATTTATATGATAAAATTGTGTATTCAAAACTAAAATGAGTGCATTTTCAGAACTCATTAGCTGATGTTTGAAGAAAAAATGGCAGAATTTCCGAAATATATTTAAAACTGATTTTTGAATGATAAATCATGTGGGGAGACTTATTACTAATTTTATTACTTTGGCAGTGGCACTGCAGCTGTGGCTTGCAGGTATTACCTATGTAGAGGCATTCCAAATTGACAAAAGCCTTTTTTACATTACACCTGGCAACTATGCCTTATGCAATGAGGTGATCACTGCCAGTAATATTACATGTGGTAGCCACTCATGAAATCTTGTCTGATGTTGTCACTATTACAACACTACTGACATTAGTAGGTTGCGATGATTTTAATTGAACATACACTTATTACATTAAAAGCACAAAATTAACCCTGCACCCGAGAAAAACGAGTACTGTGTGTGTGAATATAATGGTGCATCATATTTCAACAGCAGAACAACATATAAGTAGATAGCTTCCCAAATGAAAAAAACAGACGGTCATATTTCTTGATTGTAGCAAATATTATCCTTTTATTCAAAACACTTCATTCCTTAAAATGCACGACAAAATTGCTTGCCAACGCGTTTCATCCCTCATGGGACTTCTTCAGGGCTAAAAGCAATTACAAAACACTATTTACAATATGATCAAAATAAAAACATACAATACACAGAGACCAAACAATTCATTATTATGCTAACAGTGTGATGTTATTGGTCTGCATTGTGGTTTAAGATGAGACTCGTCATATAGATTTATAGATCAAATGGGAAGCTGCTTCGGATCTCACATAATCTTTAAATAACAAATACATTCTAGCAAAGGGAGGGAACAGAGCAAAAGAATGACTAAGTGCATTTCTGACCACATAGAGGGGCCGACTCCGATCTCGGCCGGTAGGGCTCCGAATCAGATTCGGCATAACCGGATCCGATTCGGAGCCCTATTTCCCGACCGATTCGTACGCGTATCCGGACGAGCGAGTATGATGCGAATTTGCCGACCGAGTCGTTCGGGCCCCCCAACCGCTCCGACCGACTCGTTCCCGGGTCTAACCGCACCGACCGACTCGCTCGGACATGAGTCGCACCGCGCAATGGAGACGTTCCCCGGCCGGGTAAGTACGATGGCGGCGCCGCGAGCAGTCCGACCGACACGCGCCGTCCGGCTCGAAAGAGCAGTCGGAGCCGTACTTCGGGGGTCCGTGTCAGACCCTCCTGTACGCGTAGCCGCGCGAGTCGCACACAGGGGGGACCCATGGGTCCCCCCTACCTGTGCATGTACAGCGCGAGTCGCTTCGCTGCGTACCCGCTGTAGGGGTCGCCCTTGTTCGCCTCGCACCCACTGAGGCAATGGGAGCCCGCGTACGCGTTGTACGACCGGCTCCCATTGACTTCAATGGGAGTCCGACCGACTCGAGTACGATAGCATACGGACGCATCGTGCTCGTTCGGTCGGTCTGCACGGGTCCGATTCGGTCGGAAATCTCTCCGGGTCCGGTTCGGTCGGAGAGATTTCCGGCCCGATTCGGAATCGGCCCCTAAGTCTATCAGAACATTAATCTGTATGTGGGCACACTGTCAATATAACACACTTGGAAAGGGAAACATAACATTAGTAATGTCATCTCCAGAATGAACACCATTTGCTCGTCTACAGAGCAGATTTAATATAATATAGTCACATTTAAAATGTAAGCATGATTTGTAAATAATTCATAATAATTCATATCCTAGATCAAACCTAAATAGATTCTATACACATTTATAGTAATGTTTAACCTCTGACTCATACCTCAAAGGAATTCTGTATCGGCTGACGATTTTTTTGAAAGTTCAGAACGATATTAAAAACAGCAAAGAAGACACAGTGTATCTGTGAATAAACACAATTTAAATACTTCTTTAGTTATATACTCTGGTAAGTGTTGTTAGCAACCATGATATTTTAGAGACTATTCTACTCATTATTATTCAACTGTTCCATAATTGTTATCTCTAGATCACCCTACACTGATCATCAACTGTTATTATTTTATTTTAGGTGCACATGAATAAATATCACTACATCGTCAAATGGAAACATTCCTACCATAAAGCACTTCACATATCGGTCATTGCATTACTGAAACATTTGGCGACCTAGTTTATGAATAATTCTTTATTTTCATTCTGTATTTGCCAATCTATTACACGTAAATGTCACTTACAGATAATCGCGTTCATGATGTCATTATTATGTCTGTATGGGCCATAGAAATCAACAAGGTGTCATATAAACCGGTTTTTCAGTATAAACCGGTACCGGTTGCTAACAACACTTACCAGAGTATATAACTAAAGAAGTATTTAAATTGTGTTTATTCACAGATACACTGTGTCTTCTTTGCTGTTTTTAATATCGTTCTGAACTTTCAAAAAATCGTCAGCCGATACAGAATTCCTTTGAGGTATGAGTCAGAGGTTAAACATTACTATAAATGTGTATAGAATCTATTTAGGTTTGATCTAGGATATGAATTATTATGAATTATTTACAAATCATGCTTACATTTTAAATGTGACTATATTATATTAAATCTGCTCTGTAGACGAGCAAATGGTGCTCATTCTGTAGATGACATTACTAATGTTATGTTTCCCTTTCCAAGTGTGTTATATTGACAGTGTGCCCACATACAGATTAATGTTCTGATAGACTTAATGTGGTCAGAAATGCACTTAGTCATTCTTTTGCTCTGTTCCCTCCCTTTGCAAGAATGGATATGTTATTTAAAGATTGTGAGATCCGAAGCAGCTTCCCATTTGATCTATAAATCTATATGACGAGTCTCATCTTAAACCACAATGCAGACCAATAACATCACACTGTTAGCATAATAATGAATTGTTTGGTCTCTGTGTATTGTATGTTTTTATTTTGATCATATTGTAAAAAGTGTTTTGTAATTGCTTTTGGCCCTGAAGAAGTCCCATGAGGGATGAAACGCGTTGGCAAGCAATTTTGTCGTGCATTTTAAGCAATGAAGTGTTTTGAATAAAAGGATAATATTCGCTACAATCAAGAAATACGACCGTCTGTTTTTTTCATTTGGGAAGCTATCTACTTATATGTTGTTCTGCTGTTGAAATATGATGCACCATTATATTCACACACACAGTACTCGTTTTTCTCGGGTGCAGGGTTAATTTTGTGCTTTTGGTAGTGGTGGTTTTATACCACACTTTTGGGATGTATATGGGTCACATCCTAGACCCGATGCACCGAGTTATAGTGAAGAACTAATAGGCCATTACAAGTAGTGACGTCTGGTGCTGGATTTTTAAGCTTTGACCCCTTTCTTTGTTTGTATACACTTATTACATTAAAGGTTGGAGACCCTCATGCCAAAACATAGCGCTTTATTCAATTTCAGTCACGTCAATGTGAAAAAATGTACATGTAGAAGTTAAAATAATGGATAATTTAAAGTCCATAGAATTATGTTTTGTTGGCACAGTAATAACAAATATATGGAGAGTAACAACCTGTGTAGTGATTTTTTGGCAATTCTAGAATAAGGTCAGTGCCTGTAAGTTGACAATCAGTTCATGTCAGGTAGATTTTTCTTGCAGATAGGAACTCACTGGGAGTTCCCCTCACCCCATTCTCTTCCTCCAAGCCATGGATTCATTTCGATGCTTCCTAAGGGATAGTGACCAATCACTAGCATAGAATCATAGAAATAAAAAAGTTTAAACTTTATTGTATCCAGGTGCGTCTACTACCTACACCCAAAGAGTCATTGGTCCTTTTACAGGGACTTAACGAGATACATGAAAGGCTCAGTTTATAAATGAAAAGCGCTTCAAGCAAAAACGTTTAAAATAGATAGGTCATGTGTGAAGGGGCACCTAGTTTGGTGGAAAAGGGCTCAGATCTATGGGTATCACAACTGTCACCCACAAATGCCAAAAGTGTGAAAGATTTGAATTCAGTTCTAAGAGTTAACATTAAAGAAGGTTTGGCAAAGGAGAAAAAAGCATGTGTTAGATGAGCTAATAATAACAGTCAAGATAAGCACTTTAATGTGCATCTTAAAATCGTACACTGTGTACATTACCAAGGAGTTGGCACATTTTATCTTGCCCGTCCTACCTGATTCACAAACAAGTCTTCTTAGTGGCATCGATTTCATATTGGCAATTGGAAAAAATCCAAATTCTCTTGGGGCATTTTGAAGGGAAATCTAATATGTGCAAGTTTTGGAAGTCCAGTATGAACTTTACGAGTGAAGATTGTTGTTACATTGTTTAGCCCAATGTCTGTGACATATAAGGTTGGCAAGAAAGACTCTCAAGTGTCCTGCACAATTTCAAGTCATCTTATGGTAATTTGGAAAAAATCCAAATACCTATGAAGGGGTTAGTAAATGCTGTACGATTTAGCTTACCACATCTGGACCTTTACACAGTAGCCTTTTCCTTCATTTTCTCAACCAATGTGCCAGCTTTTTGCTTCAGGGAATAAAGCAACTTAAATGTAAAATAATGATGTGGTTTCGCCTCCTTCTCCAATTACTCGGGCTCTGTTGATAGCCAAATAGTGAAACACAAAGGGGCAGATTTACAAGCCCCCTGCGCCACCAGTACGTCACTTTTCGTGACGTACTGGTGGCGCAGGGGGCTCCTCGATATTTACAAGGAGAGGAAAAGCCACCATGCGTGACTTTTCCTCTCCTTGTAAATACCGTCCCTTCACACGCAGCACTTTGCGGTGAAGGGGCGTTCCATGGTGTTGCTGTGGGTGTTCCCACGCAACACCCATGGAACAAGACACATCTCCAGAATTACGAGAAATCGTAACTCTGGAGATGCGTCTGAAAGCTACGCCACCCTAGAGGTGGCGTAGCGAGCGCACCGAGGAGAAATGCTTTCATTTCTCCTCGTTTTCCTCTTTCAATGCGTGCTGCATTCTGCAGCACGCATTGAAAGAGGAAAAAGCCTGTACTGATTGTTTTTGTGCAGAAAGGTGCCCCTTCCTGCACACAAACAATCTCCCCATGGCGCAGGCATCCTTGCACCATGGTGCATGGGTGCCTGCGCCGGCGCTTGGCAGCTGTTTGTGCGCCAGCGCAGGGAGAGCACAGGAATGCGACATATTCTTGTAAATATGTCGCATTCCTGTGCTCTGAAAGTGCCGCAGCGTGGCGCAGCCAAAGGGCTTGCAGCGCCACGCTGCGGCACTTTCTTGTAGATCTGCCCCAAAATTTCTTCCAAAGTCATCTTTCAGCATTTCAATGATATGGAAAAAGCATCTCAGTGTTGGGGAAGGGTTGTGGCAGCATACACGTGCTCATCCAATGGCTATATCCAAACGTACTGACGACTGGAAAGATGCACTTTAAGCAATCTAAGGGAAGGTTTGAAGATCATTAATATGAATCAAATCTGTTACAAATTAACCACATTGAGCCTTGACCCAAAGCACTAAAATGGAGCTAAGGGCTGAGGCAATTCTTACGAATGACGCATAAGTCAATCGTTCCTTATGATGCATAAGATTTTTTGGTGCCTCCTCATCTTTGAAATCCCATAATTTCATGTCATATTAGCAGTATTACGGCCATACATGCATTATAAATCTTGTCCAAAAATATCCCTCAGTGCTCTTTAGGTGGTGTGCTAATAGGTCACTTCAGCATGCTTTTGTCACCTGTGCATACCTGAAGGAATTCCAGACCACTCTACATGTCAAATTGGGCATGTTAGCACACTCTTTTTATAGGAACAGCAAAAATTGTTCCAACAAAGGAGATTGGATAAGAAAACTATCCAAGACAATAGTCATGCAAAGAACAATATATTTGCAGCAACCAGTATGGAGCCTAAAGAAGAATCACTTATCTTTAGCTAAGAATCAGAGCGATTGAGCACTCGGATCCAGCCAAAGATCTATCAAGTTCCTTGTTTCTGGACAATGTTAACGTCTTTGGTTAGCAGGTTTCTAACTGTCCTCAAAAATCGTAACCACCTAAAATTGTTTGGAAAATCCTCACTGCTACTCACCTGCGGGTGTACACAGTGTTAGAAGACATGCCATTTGTAGGGTATGCCTTTCAACACTATATCTGCCAGCGTTATCCGTGTCCTGGATATTATAGAGATGTATGTTCGGTAAGTGCTGGAAAAATATCCTGCTTTGGGAATTTTTCTTTGGAAAAAAAAATACTGACAGGTCCATTATAATGGTGACTAGTGAATAGGAATGAATGGGAATAGCGTGCGCAATTTGCGAGTACCTAATAGTACTCGCAAATTGCATGCTAATTTCAGGGATGCAAGGGTTCCTAAAGGACACCCTGTTGCACCCTGAAATGTGCAGGTGTGCACATGTGGCGCACATACATGCCCAAAGGGCATGTATGTGTGCCACATGGCACTTCGAAACATGCATAAAATTGCATTTTTAAAGGAAATCGCAATTTACCACCAACCTGAAGTTGGTGGTAATTTGTGATTCCTTACAGCAAAATCGCAATTTGCGATGCCTCCCAGAATAGCATTTAGGGAATCGCAAATTGCGATTCTCTAAATTCTTGCGCAAAATAGGGAATCGCAAATTTTGCGATTCCTTATTTTGCGAGTGGGCTTTTCACTTCCTACATTGCACAGGGCTATTTTGCGGTGGCAAAAGTTGAAATTCTGCGAATTTCAGCGTTTGCGATCGCTATTTCGCTTCCTACATCTGGCCCTATCTATCCACAAGGTCACCACTAGTGTAACTATCTACATCGTCACATCTTGAGACAAGAGAAAGGTTCCTGACCCACCAGTGAAATCAAAGTGGGGATTGGAACAAATAGAACATTGCCCAAAAACCCACATAATGTAGCCAAGCAAGGTATGATGTTCCAGATCGGCTCAGGGAAGAATGATTTGGGCATTTACAGGGAGAAAATCACTTTGATGACATCAAAACAATAGGACTGTGGCTAGAATGTTACAACCCTCACAAAAAACAAGCATTGGACAAGCAAATTAATCTGACTTGTTTTCGGTGCATAGGTTCTTTATTGTAATGGCCATTTTTTGTCATATGTTTGGATGCACAAACAGAAAATTCATACAGTACAAACATTTATCAAATTAAGCAATGGTTCACCAGGGATTCACTGATTTACCTTTTAGTTGTATACAAACTTATGCAACGCGTTGCTAGTACTTGCTCAAATTAAAAACAAGAAACAAGCCTCTCGTGTTAAAGGAAAGTATTTACTGATTATAAAAATAGTCATAATTTAGGAAGCATAAATATGCATAAAAACAAGTTTAGGTGCAGTGCATTTTGTCCCCAATGTTCACATCAAACAAGCAATAGTTGTGAACAGAGAGCATGCGAAGACATAAAAAAAACAACGACCAATGAACACAAAACGTCACAGGCTAAATTGTTAGTAATATCTACAGAGCCAAATTCAGGGAATGGCAAAAGAGTCTGTCTGTACTGCTGTCGACAACATTTTGAACTCTTATAATAATAAATAATAATAAAAACATTTATAAAGCACCTGGTTACATCGGCTGGTGTGTCCCGTGCTAGGAGCTACTAGAGTAAAGACCGGTAGGAGAGGGTGGGAAAAGGTCGACTAGAAAAGCCGTGCACAGGGGCGGAGAGAGTCTAGAAGCTCACAGCTGGAAGAGCCAAGTTTTCAATTCTTTCCGGAAGGCGATTTCAGATGGCTCGGCTCGAAGTGTAGGAGGTAGTGTGTTCCAGTTCTTGGCTGCCAAATAGCCGAAAGAGCGCGCACCCATTCTTGCTCTTTGAATTTTTGGAACTTTGAGCAGGTGAGCCCCCATTGATCTCAGGTGCCGTGTCGGGTTATAGGGGGTGAGAAGATCAATTTGGTAACTGGGTCCCTTACCTTGCAAGATCCTATGACATAAGCACAGGGCTTTAAAAAGAATTCTTTTATTAACGGGCAGCTAGTGCAGCGCATTAAGGGCTTTTGCCGAGGAAGCTCTCTTCGGTAGATTAAGAACTAGGCGGGCTGCCGCATTCTGAATTCGTTGCAGCCTACGTAGGCTTTTTTTCGTTGCTCCGAGGTATAGGACGTTTCCATAGTCCAACTGAGCTGTGACAAGTGAGGTCATCATCAGGACAGTAAAGAATGTGGGACACCTGAGGTAAGACAATGGCCAAGTAGCACATATGTGGTCAGAGAGAGGCTCGTATATGATTATATGGAGTTAAATTACTCACTTGAAAAGTCTATTGAAAAATCTGTTCAGCGCTGTTACTAGCTGCACAGCAGGGGAACGTGCTGTAGGAGGAATAAAGAGATGTGTGTCTCATTTATCCTACTCACTACCTGGAGTGAGCAGGATAAATAAAAGGTTATTCATGTGACAGTCTGGAATCTCAAGCATGTCATGTGGTAACAGCCAGTATTATAATCTATTACTGTAGTCACATGGATTGGAAGATAAAGCGAGTCCCAAAGGGTACACTTATCCCAGAGTGAGTTGCGTGGAAATAAAAAGGGGCTTGCATTCTCTTTTGGAGCCAACTGATGTGAGGGTAATAAAAACAACATTGGATACGGAATAGTGTGCCTTTTATATGGAGTGTGGGTGTGTGGGTGAATTAATAGACTGGTATATATGTGGATAAGAGCGATTAGAAAGTGGTTTGGTAGATGGCTGTGAGTGGATACATCAGTGCATAGGTGAAAGTAGAAGGATACATTATGCCTTTGCTCAATATATGTAATTCATTCCCAATTACAATGATCTGCTGGTGAATAAAGAGCATTTTACGAACATGTAACTGAATGTGCTCTTACCACGAACCACGAGTGCATCTCAACAACGCTTTCCTTTACCACGCAATTTCGTGGTAAAGGCATGTTTGGTAAAGGTAGGTGTGGTAAAGTTTACGCCCCTTTCCTTCCACTCTTATTCCTAAACTCCTGGCCCCTGCCTTATAATCCGACCCCACCAGCCCTAAAAACTACCCCACCCCTTAAACCTTAAACTATCTTGACTCCCCTGTCCTCAAAACTGCCCCCCCAGCCCTGGAGAGTGCCCTTCCCCCTCCCTAAGCCCTAAAACTTTTCCCCCTACATAAAACCTACCCCAATCCCCCCTTGCCCTAAGCCCTAAAAACTGGCCCCCTTACCATGGAAATTGCCCCTTCCGTCCCCCCCTGTGCTGAGCCCTAAAACTGTGCCCACTACCTTAAAACCTACCCCGACCCCAGGCCCCTGCCTTGAGCCCTAAAACCGGCCCCCTCTCTTAAAGCCTACCCCCCAGCCACAGCCCAACTTACCTCGTTGGGTCCCTGTCCTTCGCGCAGGTCCTCCTTTCCGGTGTCTCTCCCCGCCAGCCAGCAGCTAGAACACCGACCGCCTTAACCACGCATATGCGTGGTTCAGCCATATGCGTGGTTAAGGCCAGCGGTGCTCAGCTTGCACTGAAACGGAACGCGTGCTTGAAGCCGCATTGTAAAGTCTGTTTCTCCTCATCATGCCCTCTGTGCAGGTGTTACTCCAACGGTATGCAGATTTTAGTGGCATAATGATAAGTGCTGGAAATTACATGGCAAACCAATAACACTAACCATATGGTTTTACACTGATTGATTGTTGTGGGTTTATTTTCTT
Source organism: Calotriton arnoldi (assembly GCA_963921515.1). Taxonomy (NCBI): domain Eukaryota; kingdom Metazoa; phylum Chordata; class Amphibia; order Caudata; family Salamandridae; genus Calotriton; species Calotriton arnoldi. The sequence goes on from CAWUFW010016909.1 coordinate 233,797, forward strand.
CTGATATCTGTGACTCTGCAAAACAAAATGCTTCAGCACAAGGCCTTCTGACCCACCTTCATAATGTGGTGTTACACTTTGTGCTGGCTAAGGCCCAAAGACCTAGCAAATCTGCCCTAGTATGCTAACAAAAAGTGTGTCAAAAACAGGAAATGGTAGAGGACCATTGAGTGCCATTGAATATCATTTATGCAACAAAATACAAGCTCTCAGAATCCAAACCAGCAAACACACATTTATGTCAGAACTGACACTTGTGCTGTTGTAGGAATGTTATCAACTAGGAAAGTTGATTTCATACGATCATTCTTCTATCCACTAATGACAGAGCCCACATGTGAATATAACATTTACAAACAGTGCCAAAACACCAAGCCCTAGCACTGCAGCACTATGAGTTATCCAAAATATGCACTAGACAACAAAAGCTGATGCCATGTAGCCCAAGCAACAATTTATGGCTAGATCAAGCAATATCCTCTGTGGAAGAGTAATTGCAGCAACAGAAGTACACATGGACATTTGCAACATCAGTAGATTCTGACGGTTAAGAGAATTCACAGCGATCTCCACCTCAAGTACATCTTAAACCATTCCCTGTTCCTTCTCTGAAAACATAACTCAGGCATCCTGAAACTGCTGTAATGTAGTTGGGAACAGCGGTGGGAGCACACCGCTTCACCTCCCAGGCAAGGTTCGCCCCAGGCATTGTGGTAAATGCAGTCTCTTGTTTCTTTGCTTTGCTAAAATATTTTCGAGTGTTCCGCCAGAGTTGGCGCAGACAGTGCTGATCTCTAGACATGTGTTTCTGCTTCTTTAACCGTCATCAGTAGAGATTACAGTCTTCAAATTAGGGGTTTTGAAGACTGTAATCTCTACTGATGACGGTTAAAGAACCAGAAACACGTGTCTAGAGATCAGCACTATCTGCGCCAACTCTGGCGGAACACTCGAAAATATTTTAGCAAAGCAAAGAAACAAGAGACTGCATTTACCACAATGCCTGGGGCGAACCTTGCCTGGGAGGTGAAGCGGTGTGCTCCCACCCCTGTTCCTGTTTAAAAGTACTCCCGTGAGTCATTTGAGCTGACGAGCTCGTGGAAGAAGCACCCGCGCGCCGGTGAGAGGTACTTGACCTGATGTGATGTTTGGCAGCCTACCCAGCAAACCCCTAATTTGAAGACTGTAATCGCTACTGATGACGGTTAAAGAACCAGAAACACGTGTCTAGAGATCAGCACTATCTGCGCCAACTCTGGCGGAACACTCGAAAATATTTTAGCAAAGCAAAGAAACAAAAGACTGCATTTACCACAATGCCTGGGGCGAACCTTGCCTGGGAGGTGAAGCGGTGTGCTCCCACCCCTGTTCCTGTTTAAAAGTACTCCCGTGAGTCATTTGAGCTGACGAGCTCGTGGAAGAAGCACCCGCGCGCCGGTGAGAGGTACTTGACCTGATGTGATGTTTGGCAGCCTACCCAGCAAACCCCTAATTTGAAGACTGTAATCTCTACTGATGACGGTTAAAGAACCAGAAACACGTGTCTAGAGATCAGCACTATCTGCGCCAACTCTGGCGGAACACTCGAAAATATTTTAGCAAAGCAAAGAAACAAGAGACTGCATTTACCACAATGCCTGGGGCGAACCTTGCCTGGGAGGTGAAGCGGTGTGCTCCCACCTCTGTTCCTGTTTAAAAGTACTCCCGTGAGTCATTTGAGCTGACGAGCTCGTGGAAGAAGCACCCGCGCGCCAGTGAGAGGTACTTGACCTGATGTGATGTTTGGCAGCCTACCCAGCAAACCCCTAATTTGAAGACTGTAATCTCTACTGATGACGGTTAAAGAACCAGAAACACGTGTCTAGAGATCAGCACTATCTGCGCCAACTCTGGCGGAACACTCAAAAATATTTTAGCAAAGAAACAAGAGACTGCATTTACCACAATGCCTGGGGCGAACCTTGCCTGGGAGGTGAAGCGGTGTGCTCCCACCCATGTTCCTGTTTAAAAGTACTCCCGTGAGTCATTTGAGCTGACGAGCTCGTGGAAGAAGCACCCGCGCGCCAGTGAGAGGTACTTGACCTGATGTGATGTTTGGCAGCCTACCCAGCAAACCCCTAATTTGAAGACTGTAATCTCTACTGATGACGGTTAAAGAACCAGAAACACGTGTCTAGAGATCAGCACTATCTGCGCCAACTCTGGCGGAACACTCGAAAATATTTTAGCAAAGCAAAGAAACAAGAGACTGCATTTACCACAATGCCTGGGGCGAACCTTGCCTGGGAGGTGAAGCGGTGTGCTCCCACCCCTGTTCCTGTTTAAAAGTACTCCCGTGAGTCATTTGAGCTGACGAGCTCGTGGAAGAAGCACCCGCGCGCCAGTGAGAGGTACTTGACCTGATGTGATGTTTGGCAGCCTACCCAGCAAACCCCTAATTTGAAGGATGTAATCTCTACTAATGACGGTTAAAGAACCAGAAACACGTGTCTAGAGATCAGCACTATCTGCGCCAACTCTGGCGGAACACTCGAAAATATTTTAGCAAAGCAAAGAAACAAGAGACTGCATTTACCACAATGCCTGGGGCGAACCTTGCCTGGGAGGTGAAGCGGTGTGCTCCCACCCCTGTTCCTGTTTAAAAGTACTCCCGTGAGTCATTTGAGCTGACGAGCTCGTGGAAGAAGCACCCGCGCGCCAGTGAGAGGTACTTGACCTGATGTGATGTTTGGCAGCCTACCCAGCAAACCCCTAATTTGAAGACTGTAATCTCTACTGATGATGGTTAAAGAACCAGAAACACGTGTCTAGAGATCAGCACTATCTGCGCCAACTCTGGCGGAACACTCGAAAATATTTTAGCACAGCAAAGAAACAAGAGACTGCATTTACCACAATGCCTGGGGCGAACCTTGCTTGGGAGGTGAAGCGGTGTGCTCCCACCCCTGTTCCTGTTTAAAAGTACTCCCGTGAGTCATTTGAGCTGACGAGCTCGTGGAAGAAGCACCCGCGTGCCAGTGAGAGGTACTTGACCTGATGTGATGTTTGGCAGCCTACCCAGCAAACCCCTAATTTGAAGACTGTAATCTCTACTGATGACGGTTAAAGAACCAGAAACACGTGTCTAGAGATCAGCACTATCTGCGCCAACTCTGGCGGAACACTCGAAAATATTTTAGCAAAGCAAAGAAACAAGAGACTGCATTTACCACAATGCCTGGGGCGAACCTTGCCTGAGAGGTGAAGCGGTGTGCTCCCACCCCTGTTCCTGTTTAAAAGTACTCCCGTGAGTCATTTGAGCTGACGAGCTCGTGGAAGAAGCACCCGCGCGCCAGTGAGAGGTACTTGACCTGATGTGATCTTTGGCAGCCTACCCAGCAAACCCCTAATTTGAAGACTGTAATCTCTACTAATGACGGTTAAAGAACCAGAAACACGTGTCTAGAGATCAGCACTATCTGCGCCAACTCTGGCGGAACACTCGAAAATATTTTAGCAAAGAAACAAGAGACTGCATTTACCACAATGCCTGGGGCGAACCTTGCCTGGGAGGTGAAGCGGTGTGCTCCCACCCCTGTTCCTGTTTAAAAGTACTCCCGTGAGTCATTTGAGCTGACGAGCTCGTGGAAGAAGCACCCGCGCGCCAGTGAGAGGTACTTGACCTGATGTGATGTTTGGCAGCCTACCCAGCAAACCCCTAATTTGAAGACTGTAATCTCTACTGATGATGGTTAAAGAACCAGAAACACGTGTCTAGAGATCAGCACTATCTGCGCCAACTCTGGCGGAACACTCGAAAATATTTTAGCAAAGCAAAGAAACAAGAGACTGCATTTACCACAATGCCTGGGGCGAACCTTGCCTGGGAGGTGAAGCGGTGTGCTCCCACCCCTCTTCCTGTTTAAAAGTACTCCCGTGAGTCATTTGAGCTGACGAGCTCGTGGAAGAAGCACCCGCGTGCCAGTGAGAGGTACTTGACCTGATGTGATGTTTAGCAGCCTACCCAGCAAACCCCTAATTTGAAGACTGTAATCTCTACTGATGACGGTTAAAGAACCAGAAACACGTGTCTAGAGATCAGCACTATCTGCGCCAACTCTGGCGGAACACTCGAAAATATTTTAGCAAAGCAAAGACACAAGAGACTGCATTTACCACAATGCCTGGGGCGAACCTTGCCTGGGAGGTGAAGCGGTGTGCTCCCACCCCTGTTCCTGTTTAAAAGTACTCCCGTGAGTCATTTGAGGTGACGAGCTCGTGGAAGAAGCACCCGTGCGCCAGTTAGAGGTACTTGACCTGATGTGATGTTTGGCAGCCTACCCAGCAAACCCCTAATTTGAAGACTGTAATCTCTACTGATGACGGTTAAAGAACCAGAAACACGTGTCTAGAGATCAGCACTATCTGCGCCAACTCTGGCGGAACACTCGAAAATATTTTAGCAAAGCAAAGAAACAAGAGACTGCATTTACCACAATGCCTGGGGCGAACCTTGCCTGGGAGGTGAAGCGGTGTGCTCCCACCCCTCTTCCTGTTTAAAAGTACTCCCGTGAGTCATTTGAGCTGACGAGCTCGTGGAAGAAGCACCAGCGCGCCAGTGAGAGGTACTTGACCTGATGTGATGTTTAGCAGCCTACCCAGCAAACCCCTAATTTGAAGACTGTAATCTCTAATGATGACGGTTAAAGAACCAGAAACACGTGTCTAGAGATCAGCACTATCTGCGCCAACTCTGGCGGAACACTCGAAAATATTTTAGCAAAGCATAGAAACAAGAGACTGCATTTACCACAATGCCTGGGGCGAACCTTGCCTGGGAGGTGAAGCGGTGTGCTCCCACCCCTGTTCCTGCTGTAATGTAGTTGTCCAGACTCCTTTTAATGCGTGATAAAATTAAATAAAGTAAAAATCTTATTGAGACGTCTTAACGGGAATCATCGTTTACAACGCATGCAATACATCGCATGCCATTACACCGCAAGTCGTTACAATGACGCGTTGTTACATTGCATGCCATTACAATGCAAGTCATTACAACGGCTTGCTGTAGGGGGCAGAAGGTGCTGGATTTGTTGGATTTTCAATCCAACACCTTCCCTACTGTTGCACACACTGGAGTTGGGATAGTAAATTATACTATTCCAAACTCCAGCGCCCCCCCTACAGCAAGTCGTTGTAACAACTTGCATTGTAATGGCATTCGTAGAAAACGCATGCGTTGTAATGTGTGCTATTCCGTTTTAACTGGGATGCGTCCCTTCTGGGCATCTCTTTGACTTGACTATCAAAGTGGAGCAGTATTTCAAGTTTAAAACTATAGGACTGAGCTGAGATAGTTGTTTTTGGTGAAACATCCATTGCTTTAAGTTAGTGTGTTCAGTTTGTTGGTAATTCCTGTCGTTTTGAGTGGAGAGGAAGAGAAATGGTGTCATCTGTCTGTAGAGTTTTCGTTTCATATTTACTATGTAGTTTTGAATTTCCTTAAGTAAAGACATTATGACATGGACTGTTTAATGAGTATAGGATGCGGAATAACGTGTCATTTGATATATAGCCTGGTCTAATTAGCATATTGGAGAAATGAGATTCTAGGTTTGGTAAGACCACCTATTATTCTCACATAAAGATTGAAAAATAAGGAGGCGAAGATGGTTATGATGGAACTTTGAAGGATTTTGTGTGGGATGTTTAAGAGGTTCGAGCGAGTGAGTTGTCAATTTTATTGTATTGTGGTTTGTCTGTTATCTGGAACCGAAGTGAGCAATTCCAATCCGTTGTTTATCATTTTAGAAGAATGTTCTGGACAGTAGTGTCAAAGGCTGTTGAAAGGTGAAGGAGGAGCAAAAGGTTGGAGTTTCCTTCAAGTAAGAGATGAAGAGTGCCAGCCACAATTTTGAGGGTGGACGCTTTCATGCTGTGCCCAGAATATAATCCATTTTGAGAGTCCTCTGGAAGATGACTATTACTAGCGCACTCTATCATTGACTCATCTTTCCAGAACTTTAGAGAGTAGGAGAAAGCTATAGCCGTCTAGCACTTCTGGAGAGGACAAACACCTTCAATTTCAAGGGGTCCTGGAAGGGCAGAATGTAGAACTTGTAACCACAGGATAATAAGAATCTTGAAGTGTTCCATGTCTTAAGATGTTGGAATGGGGGCCTGATGCGAAATTCAAAGGTGAGTGGTATGAATAATTTTCCTTAATGCATTTCAAGCAATCAGGTTACCAAGGGCTTTTTATTGGTGAAACTATAGCTTTGTTATATCTGACAGGGGTTTGAGTTTGACTCTGATTTCCTCGAGTCCTATGATTTTGTTGAAGAAATGAGAGGCTAAGATGTTACATGTGAATTCAGTGAGGGGAAGTGTGCTGTACCCGGTGGATATTTTTGAAAGACTCGAAAGAGTTCTCTTGATCTACTATATGTTCATAGTTCCAGTTACTTGTAATATATAGTTTGCTTTTCTGGCAACTTTGGGGCAGATTTACAAGAAACTGACGCATCTGTACAGATGCGTCAGTTTCCCTGCGCCTGAGTGAAAAACCCTTGCACCACCATAGATGCGCCGTATTTACAATACGGCGCACTATGGCGCAAGGATTGACAGATGCGTCAGAAATTCTGACGCATCTGTTGACGGAAAAGTCACGCATTGCTGGAGTCGTGTCGCAAGCACGACGCAACTCCAGCAATGCGTGTTGCGACCTATTCCCAATCCACTGCGCCACTCCTTACGCCTGCTTCAAGCAGGCGTAAAGTTTTGACGCAGTGGCGTCCTAAAAGTCACGCAGTGAAATCTCCTAGATTTCACTGCGTCACTTTTACGAGGCTTTCCTGCATGGGAACGCCTACCCTGCATACATTATACCTGACGCAGGTATAATGTCACGCAGGGCTTTACAACGTGACGCATCTCCCTAGATGCGTCACGTTGTAAATTTGCCGCATTTTTTACGCCGCCGTTGCGTCACAAAAGTGATGCAACTGCAGCGCAAAAGTGTTGCAAGGGGCTTGTAAATCTGCCCCTCAATGTTTAAGGCGGTGGGCTGATGTTGGGGATTTTCTCCAACACCTTGCAGAGGCTTGTAGTGATTTTCATCTACATCGGAACATTTCAATCTAAGGGAGTCTCGAATGCGGCGCGCTCTAAGACCTGTCTAAAGCCCTGGTGATTTAAATTAGAAATGACCTTGGGGCATATAAATGACTTAAACATAACAAGTAATTATTTATTTAATTTTCCCTCGTTGTCGTCTGTGGAATTCCCGCCCCACCGCACTTACCTGCACGGGCCGCGGCTGCCTAGCAGTCTCCAAATTCAGTCATACCGACAGTCCTAGGAAAGTGCGCCATGCTAATCCTTTAGTCAATCCAGTTGTGATCAGCGTGTTATAAATTCCATGACAGCTGCGGGACATAATAACAGCGGTACATCCTGACTGAGATCAGCCAGAAACCCTGAACATTTAAAAGGGAGATTACTTTTAAGTGAATGGTGAATAAGCATAAAAAGTGACACTGCGGTGCAAAAGGGGGTCACAATAGAAATAAAGTGCTTTTGTGCTTAAGCACCCTCCTAAAAAGTAAGGCAATAAGTTCGAAAGAATGCTCCATACTGACCCTTTAGAGTCGTTCCGGGGACCACATGTGGTTGAATCATGTCTTTAGCTATCATATCAAAATGGAGGAGCGTCTTCTCCACCCTCACAAGGTACTTTACCACCGAGCAGTTCAGATGGTGGTCACGCGGGTTGAAACAGAAAACACTCCCATATTTCAGAGCGGGAGAGATTTTTGCTTGGGCACCCTGGGGTAACGGACCTAGGGTCGGACCCTTCAACTTTCTATACAAGGCCCCTAGGCCTGCCGTGAGAGCATTGTCCTTTCAGCTGAGTGGAGAACCTACCATTGGAATTGAACACCCCAAGGTATTTGAAGTTTTCAACGCCTTCCAGCTTTTCTGAGTCTAGGTGCCATGTATGATGTTTCCCCGTTCTTTTGTTTATGGTTTGGGTTTTGGCCTTTTTCAATGTTAATTATCATCCCATTTCTCTCGGAGTAGACTAAAGTTGCATTTAAAAGCCGTTGAAGGCCTACCTTTGTTCTGCTAATTAGCGCAAGTTCATCTGCGTAGAGCAGATTTGATAGTGGGCATCAATTTTTGGACGATGACTGTTATCCTCGTTTAGCTCAGGCGTGAGGTCCGAGAGAAATAAGTTGAAGAGGGTTGGTGCTAGCACATAACGCTGATTTAGACCTTGAATAGTTTTTATGGCGCTCAACAAGTAGAATCCATCCCCTAGAATTCAATTTGAGACACTTGGAGATTTGTATGTGGTTTATGATAATAAGGTCCAAGGTAAAATCCTTTTAATTGGTAAGTAAGACGCAATGTCATTGTTGGCTTTTGGCCAATGGGAAGGAGTCAGACCCCTTTCGGGAGAGAGACACCAGTCAGACAGGGGCTCCATGGTCCCAACCGTGGTACTTGGTGTCCTGGGTTCCGTCCTACTGTAGCTTGGCAAACAGGGCCAAGCACAACCCTTTTGGCACTTGACTGTCAGGGTACCAGGGGTGATCATTCATAGGGTTCGCAGGGAGATAGTGTAGGGGGACAAGGGCTCAGAATCCAACAGTCAACCAGCAATAAAGTATTGTCCAGCCCAGTGCTATTCTTTCAAGTAAAAAGGAAGTCCTTTAATCACATTAAATCACAAATTACAAAGGTGGTTCTGTTGTAGGGGTGTATACCCATGTGGGATCTAATGAGATGCAGCTGTGCCTATTGTGCCAGCTTTCTTCCCCTTCTTGCTCTCTTATGACTCAGACAAAGATATGGGTAGAAGTTTTGGCTGGGCATGGGTGCAGATTGCTAGTAATTGACCTAAAAATTGGCCGGTAGGTCAGTTCAATTCTCTTTGGGCCCAACACGTCCATACCGAGAAAGGTTAGCATTTACAGCAACAGTTTCTGTCTGCATTTGTTCAGGGACAGTCTTTCTGTTTGTGCAGATACAGTACTGGGTTACCTGCTCAGTGATACTGGTGAGTTGGTGCAGGTTGTAAATTCGGCACTGTGGCGGGAAACCAGAGCTGGTGGCCCAGCCACCTTCAGGATCACCGGTGCTCAGCAACCCACTTGGCTCTCTTGTGGACAGTCGCTGCCTTAGGTTCAACCTAAGGTTCAACCCAAACAGGGATTCATCTTTGGCAATTATGGCCTTGGAGGTCAATGCAGGCGGGCACTCATCTTCTGCAGATGCTCACCTTTGGCAGTTGCAGTCCTGGAGAACAATGCAGCAGCTCCTCCCGGGTTGGCACCTCGGGTAACAGTGGCAGCACTAGGCCCTTGGGTGATGATAAATGCACCAGTCTACACAATGACAATTTCGTGAATACATCTTTATGCAGATCACAGTGAGAGCTGCAATGGGAGACTGTGGAGCTTGCAGCCTTTGGTTCAGAACCTGCTCCATTCCATCTCAGCAATCAGTTACATCTACATGTCCCACACGCTAGGAACATGCTAGGCTTCTCCATCTGAACATTCACTTCTTCTGCAGGGACAGGCAGTCTCCTTTCCTCTCTGAGCATGCAGGATGGCTTCTGGGTCCTTAAGTAGGCCGTGGGCTTTTCCTGCATGTTGTAGACTTCAGGTTATGTGCTCTCATCTCTGGGAGACTGGTTGTCATGTAGACACCAGCCTTGGTCACACAGCAATCCTCTGAGTATTTTGGGGAACACTCCCTTCCTTGGTCATGCTGGATTTGGCACTTGAACAAATTCGGGTTGTTTGGATCCCACTTTTATAACATTTTCCAGACGGGGAATGTGGATATATTGCTTTTCTTTCAATGTCATTTCCAGGATACTCTCCAGACAAAGCCCTTGTGCAAAGTGATGGTTCTCCCAGCAGGTACAAGTGAGGCAACCACAATTATCCACAACATGGGCACAATGAATTGGACGGTTGTTTGACGTTACAACGCATGCCATTACCCCGCATGCCGTTGCAACGCAAATCTTTACCCCGACTTGCTGTCGGGGGTGCGCTGGAAGTTGGAATAGTTTAATTTACTATTCCAACTCCAGTGTGTGCAACAGTAGGGAAGGTGTTGGAGTTAAATCACAGTTACACTGCGGTCATCCGAGGCCTGATGCTTGGCCTTTCCACGGTGCAATACAGCATCCAAAGGGGGCAGAGCATTCTCTGTCCTACTCCCACAACTATGGAAACAACTGCCTGATCACCTCCGCAAGGAATCCTCACTCCTCCCCTTCAGGAAACAGCTCAAAACGTTCCTGTTTAGGGAGGCTCTGGACACAGTCTAATCACCTTCCTTGCGCTGTTATGTAACCGCTAGTGGTCCTTGGCCACTCTCTCTAAAGCGCTAAGAGACCTGCCGGTGATTATGCGCTATATAAAAAACAATTAACATAACATAACATAACAGTTGAATCCAACACCTTCTACCCCCTGCTACACACCTTTCGCATTGCAACGGCATGCGGGGTAATGGCATGCATTGTAACGCTTGCAGTGTAACGGTTGTTTCCCAAATTGGATACCTGGCTGTCATCACCTTCCTAATAAATACATCATTTTATTTTACAAAAATACAAATACCATATGGTATGGCAAATAAAAGACATGTCAACACCTTTTTAGACAATCAATACAGTTTCAATCTCAGTTCATCCTCAATATAACCTAGACCAATATTTGCTTATTCTATACAGGGGTTCTTACTGCCAGATTATTATTCAGTACATTCATTGATTTATTTTGTTCCTAAAGCATGAATATTTCTACAAGAGTAGAAACACTATTAGTATATAAATACAATGAAATTATGTAAAAACATGATGACAAGACGTCTAAATGTATGTTTTTAAACTGATTGATTATATTTTAATTTCTTTGGGCTTCATTCACCAACGCAATCTTAGGGGCCTATTACGATGGCGGTCGGATGTCGACCGCCCGGCCGGCGGCGGTGCCTTCCGGACCGGCGGTGGAGATCCGCCTGCACCGCAAGCCAGAAAACCGCCGGTCCGATTAGGATGGCGTTGGCGACCGCGGCGGTGTGAAATTCCGACTGCCGCTTTCCAGCCGGTCGCCATCCGCACTCCTGCCTGGCGGGCGGAAAAGGACCAGGATAATGGTGGCGGTGCAGAGCAGGCTCTGCCGGCAGGATTATGATGCCGGCGGTAGCCAGCCTTTCCTCAGCGGTCAGACCGCCATGGAAAGGCATGCGGAGATTGTCTTCCGGGGGCCCGCTGCAGGCCCCTGATGTTTTGGGGGGGTGTGGGTGCACTGGGGGGGTACCCATGGTCCCCCCCCTACATTCCCCTGTACCAGGTGGCAGGCACTGTGCAGTGCCTGCCACGCAGTGCAGGGGAATGCAGGACATGCTCCTTTCGCATCGCGGCGGTGCTGCGGGTAGCAGCAACCACCGCAATGTTAAGGCCCGCGATCCGACCGCCGCGGTCGGATTTCGAGCGCGGGTCATCGTAATTTGACCAGCGGTGATGCCGCGGTCCTTGCGGGCGGTCTTTTCCCGCTACCATGGCGGTCGGGGAGGTTTTCCGACCGCCATTGTAATGACCCCCTAAGCCCTGAAGTCCAAGTTTAGGCATCAGGACTAAACTTAGACTTCAGGTCTAAATTTATCTTGATGAATCACTCCCTGTGTATTATTGTGGTTACCAGCCCTGAAGAGGCTCTGATTGAAGCAAACATGTTGGCTTTTGCTGTTTGTCTATAGATGAATATACTTGCAGAACTCAATAAAGAATTTTATTTTTTTAAAGTATATGTCATTGAGAAAATCAACTGACAGCATCTAGAGGAGCCAGGCGTTGGTATAAAACTTTTTTGATATCAAACATCTGTGCTAATCCATTGTATATGACAGTGATTATTATCAGGGAAACCATCAACAAAACAATTTTGTAGTAAGGTGAATAATAAAAGATATCTGGGGCCATATTATAGAAGTGCCCTGGGGGTGTAACGGGGCATTTGCACCCCCTTTGTGCGCCCCTGGGGCACTTTGGTATTACAGAAGGGGCTGCAGACTCTTGTCGGTTCCCTTCTGTAATACTAAAAGCGCTGACACAAATACAGTGTCAGCGCTTCCTCAAGAGGGTGTTCCCTCATTTGCATGCAACTTGCATACGTGACCATAGGTCTGTGCACTTTGCAGTGACTCCAAGGTTTGGATGACCACGTATTCTGAACATCTTTTTGCCCCGCTGACAGGCACTGAGAACAACTCGAATTGCCTTCAGCAGCACCTCAATTGTGCCCCGTTATAAACACCTGGATGCGACCTAATTCAAATTATGCACTAAACAAAAGTAACATGCTGCCTTGAAATCCTGGAAAAAGAAAACACTCATAGGGAATGCACGATTAAGTAAATCATGTGAAATATAAGTGGGAACGACATGGATTAGCTGAACGTGTTTTACATTCATTGTTCAGAAATCGATCAGTTTTTCGCATGAAAAGTTAAGGGCATGAATACACGGCCTGAAAAGTAAAAACTACTGAATCTAGAGCACAACTGAGAGTCATCACCCAGTGCACATTTGTGACCAACCACCCCAGTTGCTCTAAGACCACTCCAACTGCTCTTCTAGTGGACTTCTCGTAGTGCCCCTCATTGAAGGCCATTCTCTACAATGATGCACATCCCAGTCTGCCCCCTTCTGTGCATGCTTATGTGTAACTTTTAGTCTGTGTGAACTGAGGCGTGTATGCTTGTTGGAAATTGTGAGAATTAGGTGTAGGTTTGGTGCGTTGTCGGTCTATGTGCATGCTCTATTTTTCCATATGTACTAGTATGTTGCATGTAAAAAAGAACAAGGGAACCCTGTAAGTCAGAAGGGACCAAGGGTAGCAGTATATTATTAGAGACAACGGTCCCTTTCATGGAAAATATTAGACCATAACCCCAAAACTGCAATCAGCGTCGGGTATACTATTGTCCCAATGGAACTTATTACATTTATTTACTTATTCAATAAACACAAGAAAACATACAGTAACATATAGTGAGCAAAAAGTGAAGGGGTTCTGGAAATCAAAAGATTTCCTGACCTCAGGCATGTAGTGGTAAAGTGACTTTTAAGTGATATAAGGATTACAGTAGTCACGATAGAGAGAACATCTTGTACTCCACAACAATCACAAATTAAGAGTTAGAGTTAAGATGTAGTTGTCGACGACGTTTTGATCCCCAACAGCGGTTATGGGATCATCATCAGGACAAGTCAATCTAAATACCTGAGAGGTAGCCTTAATAAGGCGGAGAGTTAGGGTAGGGGAGGAGGGGAGAGCGACCGGAAGGGGGAAGGAAGGGGAAAGAAAAAAATGAGAGAAGTTAGGGAAGAACGAAGGGGATGTCAATAATCAAAAAGAATTTTAAAAAAAATTAAAATCAAGGGTGATGGGAGAATAAGTGGTACATTACACACTCTAGAACCAAGCTCCTGCAACTCTAGTGATCCGAAGATGAGGCAGCAGTCATGTGTGGGTGATGGCATGCTGGCCCTGTGAAGTGAGATACGTTGCTTACTCATATAAATGTCGTGCATTACGTGATGGCAGTTCACTCACAAGTGCTGGGGCAGACTGTTAATTAGGGAACAGACTTACTGTGGGTCCAAGCTGAGGACCGCAAATCCAGTGTAAAGGGGGATGATGCCTTGCCCGTGGACCCGAGTCTACACAGGGATGTAAGGTAAAGGAACAATGCTGAAAGGAGAATATAAAAATTACCACTGCGAAGGGAGGACCTACCCAGTAAGTGGAACGCGGGGTTACAGCCGTAGCTTACCTGCCAACCATTGTCAAGGTTGGGGGGGTTCAATTTCTAGTCCCTGGCATGAGTATCACAGGCTCCCGGTGGAGCGCGATCTAATGAAAAACCTGCGGGGAGAGGATAAGCCGGTCAGACGCGGGGACGTCAGTCCACTGTTACCGTGCGCTCAATTGCATGGCACAGTGTGCAGTCACAATTCAAAAGGCAAATCTAATGGCTTTGGCAATGCAATAGATTTTGCCTATGTGATTAATAATAAGCTGTTTTTTGTTCCAGCAACAGAACTAAGGACTGTAGCCCTCCCATGGCTAATCGCATACCTACTCACCCTCTTAAGTTAATAAGGAACATTATTAATAACATAGGTGAAACCTAATGCATTTAACAGACATATCAGATGTGGGGGTTCACTGACCCAACATCGATGTAAAAAATATCGATGTAAAAAATATTGAGTACAAAATATAGACAACAAAAATATCGACTCCTATACTTAAACAGGGAAGTACAAAAATATCGACTAAAAAATATCGATGTAAAAAATGTAGATGTATAAAATATCAACTTTTATATAAATATAAAATAAAATAATATATATTAAATATATTAAATATAAAAACATTTTTTTAAATAAAATAAATTTCATTCACATTTAAAAAAATATAACAAATAAACCTAATTAAAAAGTAAACACACAAACATAATAATTTATACATATATATTTACTTTAAAACAATTAATAAACTATTATTTAATTTATGTTAAAAGTTTAAAATAATATACAAAATAACAATATATATTAATGATTTAAAATATAAAAACAAAAATCTATAACAAATTAAAACATTAAACTATTAAAAAATATTTAAACTCAAATTTCACAATACAATCAGTGCAACAATAGGGAAAGTGTTGGATAGCAAAGGGGTAAAAATAACTATTCCCACTCCAGCGAGTGCAAAAGTAGGGTAAGTGTTGGATAGTGGAGGGAAAAAATTACTATTCCCACTCCAAAGAGTGCAACAGTAGGGAAAGTGTTGGATAGCGCAGGGGTAAAAATTACTATTCCCACTCCAAAGAGTGCAACAGTAGAGAAAGTGTTGGATAGCGGAGGGGTAAAAATTACTATTCCCACTCCAGGGAGTGCAACGGTTGAGAAAGTGTTGGATAGAGGAGGGGTAAAAATTACTATTCCAACTCCAGTGAGTGCAACAGTAGGGAAAGTGCTGGATAGCGGAGAGGTAAAAATTACTATTCCCACTCCAGTGAGTGCAACATTAGGGAAAGTGTTGGATAGCGGAGAGACAAAATGTATTATTCACACTCAAACAGTGAAAACAAAAATAAAAAATATTAAACATTTTTAAAAAATGAAAAAATAAATAAACAATATTTAAAAAATGAAAAATCAAATATATTAAATATATAAAAAGAAAACATATAATATTAATTACATATAACAAAAACCTACAAATAATATATAAAATAAAATAATAAATACAATATTTACAAACAAAAAAATTAATTAATACATAAATGAATATATTTTATTTCCTACCCTATAACACCACACCAATAACAAAACACTTCAACATGTTTTATTACATTTACTTCCATAATTAACATAATTAATAATCAATTAAAAATTATTAATAATAAAAAAACTTATACACATTAATTGACTACACACACTTTAACACTATAATATCCACAACACACACCTAAATTAAACTATAAAATAATAAAACACAAGTAAAAATTATTTTTAAATTAAAAACTATTACTATTAACAACTAATAATAAAGGGGCCCATTACGATACCCGGCGTAAAAAAATCCGCCAGGCATGGAAGCGGCAAAAATCCGCCCGCACACACCGTCTGAACACCGACCACGCCATTACGATTACACAAACCGAAAACCGCCATTGGCGGAAAAATCACACAAGATACCGCCCGCCATCGTCCGAGTCGGAGTCAAACCGCCCGCCACGGACGGAAACACGCACGACAACACAAAACCGCCCGCCCTCACGGCCGACACACCGCACGTGAGATTACGATCGCACCGCCATGAGCGCGGAAAACTACAAATATACCGCCCGCCAGCGCAAACAACGCCGATGAGAATCGACACGGCAGAAGCCATGGCGCCCACGTCCCTGCACAGAAACCATCCGCTGACAAAACCAATCGCACACAACATGGCCAACAAGTCCACACAGCAAGGCACGCACAAATACACAAGCACAGTACACATCCCGAAAACACCCCCTGGACAAACAAAAACTACAAAGGCCAGAACACCAGACACAACACACCTGAAAACAACAGACCATGAGGACACACCCACATAGGTAAGTACAAAAGCAGCACTCCCACAGACCACAACCCCTTGCAACATTGCAAACTAGAGAGGAGAGGAGAGGACACAGTGACACAGCAAGGACAGCAGCACACCACAGAAACGCACACATCACAACCACCACCACCACCACCACCACCAAACACCGGCACCACAAACCCCTGCACATTACACAACACACACCGCACCAGCACCACAAACACCATGGCACCACAAAGAATGCCCAAGTTCACGCCCATTGAGCTGACGGTCATGGTCGACGAGATCATCAAGGTGCACCCACAAATCTATGGGAACCTGGTCCAGCACACACCACTAGCCACCAGAAAGAGAATGTGGAACCGGATCGTAGACCAGGTCAATGCAGTCGGGACCCTGCCCAGGAACAGAGTTGAAATCAACAAACGGTGGAATGACGTCAAGAGCCTGGTCAAGAAGAAGGAGAGCAAGAACAGAGAGCTGGCAGCCGTCACTGGCGGAGGGAATCCCGCGCTCTTCAAGACCTTCAAAGCGTGGGAGGAGAAGGTGCGAGTCATTATACATCCGGAGATCCTCGCCGGATTAGCAGGGGGAGTGGAGGCTGGTAAGCACAAACTAATGTATACCAGCACACCGCTATGTACTCACATGCACTACCACCATGCCACAGCTCCCAGGGACAAACACCCCCATGTCCAGCACACAATACACAACACATCACACACACATGCAACAGACACCACCACACACAGCCCAAACCGAACAACTGTAAGATACGTGGGGACATGTGTACACTCAGCCAGCCACGTAACCACCAACAGGTCCCCAAGTATGCCAGAAGCGCCACAACGAGCACCCACCACACCCATGTGTCCGCCATAGCTGCACTAACCGACAAGTAACAGGTAAGTGGCAGGAACACAAAGTGCAGTGGGTGGGAGGGTGGACAGCCCAAGTACAACACACACCAGGCCCCTAGTCACCTGTGTAAGTGTATTGTGGCCGTGCCGTCCCAGCTTGACAGCTGGGCTGTGGCTCATGTGCTTGCTCAGTCATGTCAGTGATGTGTATGCGAAATTGCTATGTGTTGTGTTGCTTTGACATGTGTCCACTGCCATTTTCCCTAGGCGGAGACCGAACATTGACCGCCCATACCAATTGCTGGCGGACATGGACGATACAGAGGTCATTAGGAAGTTTCGGCTGGACAGGCCAACCCTGCATCGACTGTGTGCCATGTTGGAACCCCATCTCCGTCCCCGCAGGGTGTATCCGACAGCTGTCACCCCCACGGCTAAGGTGATGGCCGCCATGCATTTCTTCGCCACTGGGTCATTCCAGCACACAGTGGGCAGTGGAGGAGGGATGTCCCAGCCCATGTTCAGGAAGGTGCTGAGGGATGTACTGGCAGCCATGATGCTGTACCGAAACAGGTACATCCGCTTCCCCAGGGCTCGTGAATTGGCGGCAGTGAAGGGTGCATTCTATGCCCTTGGCAGAATCCCACACGTCGTTGGAGCCATTGACTGCACACATGTTGGCCTTGTTCCACCACAGGCCACTGAGCACCTGTACCGCAACAGGAAGCACACGCACTCCTGAATGTGCAAGTGGTGTGCCTTGCGGACATGGTGATCACCCACGTGTGTGCAAAGTTCCCAGGCTCGGCCCATGACGCACACATAATGCGCAACAGCATCTTGCCACGACTGATGTCCAATCTGCAACAGGATCATGGCTGTATTGTCGGTGAGTATGTGGAGTGGTGTAGCGTGCTGGTTGTGCGATGCTGTCCCCTGTCCAGTTGGAATAGCAACGGTTCTCTGTGTCCCTCACACCCAGGTGACTCTGTGTACCCGAATGGGGCATGGCTGCTCAGTCCATTGAGGAATCCTCGCACCCCAGCAGATGATCGCTACAATGAGGCACATGGGAGGACCAGACGTGTGGTCGAGCGTACCTTTGGCCTCCTCAAGTCCAGGTTCAGGTGCCTGGACCGCACCGGGGTGCGCTGGCGTACTCCCCACAGAAGGTGTGCCAGATAGTGGTGGCGTGCTGCATGCTGCACAATCTGGCCATTCGGAAGCAGATCCCCCTCATCGTGGATGACGGAGATCAACCAGGGCCCCAGCCCGCAGACCAGGACAGCTCGAGTGAGGAGGACAGCGGAGAGGAGGAAGCTGGTAATGTGCGGCAGCAGCTCATCGCCCGCTACTTCACTTGACGGTGAGTGTCCATGTACGACGGCTGATGTGGCTGTATCTGTGCAGGTGTGTGTGTGCTGTGTCAGGGTGGCCGTTTGTTCACTGCATGCTGTGTGTCAACGCTCCATGGCCAGGGTAGTATGCCACTGTTGGTGGCTGTGGCATTGTGCCCTATTGCTCTGTGCGATGTGTGTACATTGCTTGTAGTTGTTGACATGTACTGTGTGATGGGTGTGTGACACACTCATTGAATGTGCTCCTGTTCTGTCTCCCACCCCTAGGTCCCTACAGGCCCTCCGGTTCCATTGCCATGCCACGCATCAGGTGCCTTTCCGCCCAAGGTGGCCGTTGTATTCCGTACAAATAAAACACAGGGCACAAACAGCAGTTTGTGTAAGAGGTGCATTTATTTCAAACTGTGACATGTGATTGTGTGTAAGGTGATGACAAAAGTGGTGCGTGCAGTGACAATGAGCTGTCGGTCATGGCTGCGTGATGCTCAGGGTGTACCCACTGGTTCTATTTCCATGGTCCAACAGACACTTGCCATCCAGATGGCTGTGTGGAGTGGGATCGTAGTCCAAGTCAATGCAGTGGGTGGTCAAGGAAGGCTGGCTGGCTGCCTCACTTGTGTCTGGAGCGTGCGAAGTCCTCCCGTGAGATCTGTTTCCACTTCGGACGGCCCCTTCCACGTTTGCGAGGGGGGGTGCCTGCTTGCGACCTGCTGGTGGTTGAGGTGTGCTCACTGGCTGTGGACGCAGGGGAACTGGACACAGCTGCACGGCCCTGCGCCCCGGCAGGTGGTGGCGGTGGTGGAGCTGCTGTCCCTGGCTGTGACCTCACCACCAGCTGGCCCATGAGTTCCACGAGTTGGCCCATACGGGCGTCCATGGACCTCAGCACCCCCAGCACCTCCTGCGTGTCTGAAGCAGACCTGGCCCATTGTCCTTGGGCCTCTTCATAGGCCCCAAGGACTCTGGCCATTTGAGGCAGGGCATGGCTCCCAGGGAGACTTGCGTTTCCCTGACCCTGCTCCTCCTACTGGTACTGCTGCCACCGGCCTGCCCACTAGCCACATTGCTCACCACGGTCCTCGCTGTGGCTCCCAGGGTGGATCCAGTCGGCCGGGCCACCACCTGCGCTGGGGCTGGTGCCAGCGAAGACGTGGTGGTGGTGGCGGCGGTGGTGGTCGGTGCGGCGATGGTGGCGGTTGCGGCAGTGGTAGTGGCCGCAATGACCGTGGGTGTGGCCGCAATGACCGTGGGTGTGGCCGCAATGTCCGTGGGTGTGGCCGCAACGACAGTGGCAGCAGGGGGCTGGGAATGTTCAGCAGCCCAGGATGATGGGTTGGTGGGTAGGAGGGGTCCTGGGGAGCGGCTGGGCCCTGCCACACCAGATGGGCCTGCTTGGTGGTCCGTGTCCGAAGAGGAGGACAGATCCTCCACATCCGTGTGTCCTCGTTGGGGGTTTGTAGGCTGGCTGTGCTGGCTGCTGTCTCCATCCCCAGCATCCAGCAGTTCGTCACCTGTGGAGAGAATGAGATTTGTTATTGTGTTGCACCTGGCGAAGTATGTATTTGTCGTCTGACATTAACAGTTCGTGCAATCTCGTACATGGGTTTCCCGGAGGCGTGTGTGTGGCTGTACCATTTGTAGTTGTGTGTGCTTGGCAATGGGACTGTGTGCTGTGCACATGTGGCATGGGACGGATTGGCCATGCCGATGGGTGTGTTGCTGTGCCCCTACTTATTGTGACTCTGGTGTATGCGGGCTCCTGGCCCATCCTGGGTCTGGTTTGTACTTTGCTTTTGGTGTTCAAATGGGACGCTTAGGAACGCATATGGCAACATGGGGGCCATGCCCCAGATTCGCATTTGGGATGGAATATGCTTTTGGGGTTCAAATGGAACGCTTAGGAACGCATATGGCAACATGGGGGCCATGCCCCAGATTCGCATTTGGGAGGGAATATGCTTTTGGGGTTCAAATGGAACGCTTAGGAACGCATATGGCAACATGGGGGCCATGCCCCAGATTCGCATTTGGGAGGGAATATGCTTTTGGGGTTCAAATGGAACGCTTAGGAACGCATATGGCAACATGGGGGCCATGCCCCAGATTCGCATTTGGGAGGGAATATGCTTTTGGGGTACATGCTGTGAGCCATGGGTGCCGAACGTGACATGTGTTGTGGCAGCATGACAGTGCATGGTCTGAGGTGTGTGCATGCCTGACATGGCCTGCATATTTGCTGTCTGTTGTGATTACTGGACATGGCATTGGACGCATCGTTATGAGTGAGTGATGGTTGTGTGCCAGCCAACGTATTGCAGTTGTCCCATCTCCTTGGTGTGCGTGCTGCCCTGTGCCATGTGCATCACTGCAGTGCTCGGGGGGGGTGGCCCATGTTGTGTGTTGTTGCTCACAGTGTGGCGTGCGCTTCATTGACTTCTGGCACATTGTTGGTCATGGGCATGTATCTTAGCGTGACTGCGGTATGTGTGGCAGCTGTGCGGATGACATGCCTTTCATGAGACTGGGGCTGACGGATGGGATGGATGGTATGTTGTATGTGCATGGTGTGTCTGTGTGTTTGATGGGTTCAGTGGTGTTCGTGTGCATTTATGTTGTTCCGCTCTGTTGCGTCTAGTGTTGTTTGTCTTACATAGGCGTAGTTGTGGGGTGTGTGGTTGACAGGCAGTAGGGGCTACATGGACAGGACTTCAATGGTGTTTCGGTTGTGTGTGATGAGTTGCACAGTGGCTGCCGTGTGGTACTATATTCAGTGTGGCTTGTGCATGCAGACGTGGCTCCTTGGGTGTTGCTGTGTCTGTGATGGGTCATGTGAGGTGTGAGTCTGTGGTTCATGTCCGTGTGTACATTGTTCACTTGTTCGTGACGGTGGGCGGTGCTGCGTGTTCGTCTGCTACGTGACATGTCCCATGTGTTGGTCGTGTTACGGTCCTCATGCCTCCAGTAATCCAGCCCTGTCCAGTTTCCCACCTGCAGGTTGTTCGGGCGTGCACTGTACTGGATGCCACATGGTTCTAAGCGGGGGGTGCTCCATGTTGCAGGTCTGTGGGGGTGGGGGGTGTTGTGGGTCGTGGTGGTGGCTGGACACCCACTGACACCGATTGTTGTGGACCGTGATGTCTACCTTCCGGCTGTCGGTGTGCACTGCGGTGGCTGACACGTGGCTGTGGGGTGTGGGGGATGCTCCTCCCGAAACATTGACAGGTGTCCACATTGACAGCCCCATGCCAAGACGGCTGTGTGCTTGCAGTCACACGTCACAGGTGAGAGGTTACATTGCACGTGCCAGGTGGCAGACGTACATAGTGGGAGCTGGCATGTGTGTGCATGTGTCTCCTGTTCAGGATCCACCAGATGGGCGCTGACTCTGTACTGACCATTGGACACAGCATGTTCCGTGGAAGGCTTGTGTGTGTGGGATGGTGGCACTGGATGTGCCTCCGTTGGGTGGGGGCCATGCACAGGGCGGGTACGTCGATGATTGCGCATTGTTG
The DNA here is from genome assembly GCA_963921515.1 of Calotriton arnoldi. NCBI lineage: Eukaryota > Metazoa > Chordata > Amphibia > Caudata > Salamandridae > Calotriton > Calotriton arnoldi. The sequence continues at coordinate 255,702 of CAWUFW010016909.1, forward strand.
GTCACGGTGGGTGCACCCACTAAGATGTGTTGCCCTGTGTTCAATTCCTATGTCCGCATGATGATGGACTGTAGATGTGGGCAGACTACACATTGGTCGATGTGCTGTCTATATGCATGTGCCTTCACACCAGGCACAGCTGCCCCTGCACATGTGACCCCTGCTGGACTCGCTGCTGGGTCTGTGGAGCTGATGCACCTTCTGTGCGTGGGGCGGACAGCTCTCCTCACTTCCCTCATTGCGCATGTCATGACTTTGCCGCAGGTGACATGGATCATGGAGGGCCCACATGTACGCGTGGGTAGGCTACACATGATTGTTCACTGGTCGCCACCCCCAGTCAGTGTTTCGAATGGGAAGGTTGTCGTGCTGGTGGTATATTCGATGTGGCGGATGGGCGGGCCTAGGTGCGGGCTTACATTCCGGACATGGGGGGTAGTTGGATTGGCGACTAGTTGCAGTACACACGGGACACGTCTCTTCCTTTCCACATCTGGGTCATCCCTTGTACTCACTGACAGTGATACAGTCATCTTCGCCCCAGCCCTCATGTCCTCCCCTCGCTCCCCCAATATGCATGTGCACCTGCAAGGCTAGCGCTTGCACAGGCAGCCCCAAGCTCGCACCAGAGAGGGCAAGGAGTGTATGTGTGGGTCCAGTTGCACGAGTGGGCTGTCTCAGGCTATGATGTGTTGCGGGACGCCGTCCACCTGCGTGGTGCCCCAAATGGAGACCCGGCCTGCATGGACTATGCATCACAGTCTTCGCCTTCCGGATCCGCCACCTGCGACACCCAGTGGCTGTGGCTGCCCTTGCGGCCAGGCCGCGTCCGTCTGTGACTGATGGCCCACACATTCACTCTTTGGCCTCTCTGGGGAGGGCTCGGGGTGGTGGCGCACGCGCTTGCACTTAGTCGCAATGGCATGTGGCGTGGTTGGTATAATGGGCAATGGATGGGATGGTGCGAGCCACCTCCCGTGACGTCAGTGCTGCTCGTGCTGTGGTGCGTCCCCCTACACTTCCATTTGACTTGTGCCATGCTAGACGTTGAGGTTCTATTGCCTGCGTGATATGACCAGGAGGAGCGCGAGGAGACCTCTCACACACCATGCTCCACTGCCATCCCGTGCCCTGTATCGCCTGTGCGGATTGACTATGTTGGGGTTACACCTGGTCGACTGGGGCTGTGTGTGCCTTGTCAAGGGGCATGGCGGGCGCACAACAGGATCCAGCTTGTCCACAGAGGGTGGGCTGAGGTGCGCCTGGTACCGCTTTGTACGTGTGCCCGGCTGCTGTGCACACACGTGTTCACTCCCCGACAGGTGTCCTCTCACAATGCCCAGGGAAGCGGTGGTGTACTGTTCATGACCCCTCCCAACACGGCGTGCTCCAACTTGGCATGTGCGCATCTACCAGTCACACCCACCCACCTGAGCACTGCGTCCATACTACTTCACACGACACATGTGTGTCTTCCACAGTTGTGCTACTCATTTGCGTTGACATCCAATACCAGTGGACTACATGGTCATGTCACGACTGCCGTGTAATTCACATACTCTCATCCTCTCTCATTCGTACTTGTGAAATGAGTCAGCGGAGACAGTTTTGGTTTCAAACATTATATTGAGTCTTCTGTCCTCTGTGATGCAGTATAGTGGACACTACTGGCAGCGGAATACATGTTGAGGATATACTGAGCATGATTGCAAATGGGATAGGGTGTGGGGTTACATGTGATTGGCTGTTGCATGTGGGATGTGGGCTTCAGAGTTACATCTGCTTGGCCAAGGCTGTGCTAATGTACATTTACGTATAGCTGCGGAGCTGCGGACTTTGACACAGACGGTATACATGTAGCCTACCAGACCGCTTGGCATCATGGGCACAGTCCATCTCAGTTCCATGTGACAGGTTTGCTGCGGTTGTTCCTCATGCACGCGTGCATGTGAGATGACATCAGGGCATGTGCTTGCGTGCATGCAGCGGCGTGCCACTTGTTGTTGCAATGTGGTGGTTACTGGACATGTCACAGTCACTGGGGTCGTGTTGTTGTTGTATGCACTTGTCGTCCATGCAAAGGTCCTGGTATGGGATTCCCGGGCGGGGGTGGGAGGGGTGCAGCACCCACAGACTCCAGGCGACCTATTCATGTCCACTGAGCGGTGTGTGTGTCCATGGGCGCTGGATCCATGTCGTGTCCTGGTTGTTCGTGCAGTTCCGTCCATGTGGGTGCGATACACAGACCCCATGCCACTGCCTCCCACGATGCATGCGGTGTTCCTGGATGTGATGGGGAACAGTGTGCATGTCCCGGTCATATCCGATGTCATGGCGATGTCGTTGATGGTGTGGTAACAGTTGCCGGTCGTTTGGTATGGCTGTTGTGGTGGTGACTGGCCAGATCCGTGCGGAAGCTAAGCATGGGTGCGGGTTGGACATCATAGGTCAATCGGGAACCTGCGTTGTGGTCCGACGAATTTACAGGTTGTCAGGTATGCGATGCCGTCCAGCAGGGCTTCCATGTCATTGGTGGTGTACATGTTTGCCAGCCAATGTAGCGGATGGTGGCTGTCAAGGTGTTGTTCGTAAGTTGTCCCTTGGAGGACCATGATGGGGCATGCTGGGTGACATTCGATGTAGCTGTTCTCGATGATCCGTCGTGTGGAGGCACAGTGGTCCCATTTCAGTGCGGGTGCGATGTTGGCCACATACGCCATGCCCCCATAGGCAGAGCAGGCCCTGTCGTGTGCGTCCAGAGGGAGGAGTAGTGGTAGCAGGTCCGCCTTTAGACATGCCGGGTTGGAGAGGCACATCTCCACGGGATGCTGGTAGGGACACCTCCGACAGTAGAAGACGGGCATGACGCAGCTGAACAATGTGATGCGGTAAGTCAGTCGGTAACTTACGTTCAGCAGGGACAGGAGATCGCATCCCAATATATGTATCAGGTTGGTTTTGTACAGCTTGAGCTGTCCGGCGTAGTTGGGTAGGTGTGTTGCGGTTGCCATTTCGCAGCGGTGCGTTGTGGTGGCGTGCTCCGGCTGTGTGTGCAGTCTGCAATGTGCACGCTCCGAGGTTGCTGTGAGCTCTGTGTAGTCGTAGGGAGACAGGACTTGTGTTCTGTTGGCTTGTGCGGAGGACACGGGCCCTCATCCCACATGCTTCTCAGACAGTTCAAGGTCAGTGATGTGTGACTCCTTCCAATTAACTTGCATGTGGCCGACATGGGGGAGTGTTTTCTTTTTCTTCCCCGTCCGTTGTGTGCTTCTGTGATATGCGCTATCTGCCCTGTGGTCGGTCTCCTCGGCATGCCTGTGTTGGTCTTTTCTTGGACAATGGCTGTATTCACCGGCTTCTTTCGTAGGGCTGTGGTTTCGGAGTTGGAATGGAAGGTCATTCAGTGCTGTCTGCTCTCCCTTGTGTGGGCGGCAGGCTGCCTTTCCGCTCTGCGTTGGGCCTTGTGTGTGAATGTTATTCTTGGGCCACCTGTTGTCGGTCCCCGGGCTCTTTGGTGTTCCGTTTTATATGTCTTGTTCATATGTGCAGGGTGGTATGGGTGTTTCAGTGTGGTACTGGCGTTCCTCTTCCCGAAGGGCCCTGCTTCTCCTAGTTGGTGTTGCCGCCGCTGTGTGCTACGCCATGTTTGTTACACTGGGGTGTGTCCTGCTGTTGCGTGACTTCACTGACATGTGTGCGTCGGTTGTGTGGCGTTGGGTGTTGTCCGTGAATTGGGCGTTGGGGACATGTCTGTGGCAGGCCTGTCACGTGTCATGTGCGTTCGGGGTGGGGCTGATGTGTGTGCTGCTTGGTTGTGTCCCTGTGTCTGTGTGCGACGCATGCATGGCGCTGCGGTTGGCCTCTGCGTTGTGCGCATGTGTGGCGGCGTCATCGCCGCTTTGGGGCCGTGACGGGGTCATTGGTTCCTAGTCCCAGGTGGTGTGTACACATGTGTTACGCGACGTTACGATTTGGCCTGTGTGTCATATGTGGATGCAATGGTGGATGTGTAGTGTACACGCGCTGGTGGGGGGTTGTCCGCTTTTTCTGCCCTTGCACTGTGTGCGCTGTTTGCGTGCACTTGTTGTGTGTGTGCCTACCTGCGTCTCCGCGGTACGTTGCGTCCTTGGTGGTGCATCAGCAAGAGCATGGGGAGGGCCTGCAGTGCTGGATTCATGCTCGGGAGCCGCTTCTTCGTTGTCCGTGCTCGGCGTCCGTGTTACCGCTTCGGTTTGTCGTACGGTATCTCTTAGCCGTGGGAGCCGTTTGTTTGCGGCATCGTAATTTATACGCCGGGCGGGACGTGATTTTCGTCGGACGGTGTGTGTCAATTGTGCTGCGCCGCTACGTGTACGGACGCACTTTGATGGCGGACGGTGTTGCTGGCTTGCCGGCGGTGTTTGGCCTACTTTTCGCATCGTAATTGGGCGGGCGTGTGGACTGCTGCGTGCCGGCGGTAACTGGTGGTTTTTGCATCCGCCAGCACGGCGGTTGTGCTTCCGCCCGCCATCGTAATGACCCCCAAAGTAATTAAAATGTATTTAATACCCACCCTTTACCCCTTTAAAAGTAAAAACAACACACACAAAAATAGACAATTATCCAAAATAAATATCAAATAATTAACATTAATTAACAACCACATATTAATTAATTAAATACAAATTACTTCCCACCCTTTACTCCTATAAACACCACAACACACACTCAAAATTAATTACACAATTACCATAATTAATTACCAATTAATTAATTAAAATTAATTAACAACCAATTATTAATTCATAAATTAAAAATAAATTACTTCCCACCATTTACACCTATAAACACCACAACACACACCTAAAATTAATTACACAATTACCATAATGAATTACCAATTCATTAATTAAAATTAATTAACAACCAATTATTAATTAATTAATAATAAATGACTCTACACATTTAACACTATAACATCTCAATCAAACAAATATTAATAAATAGAAAATAATCAATAAATGTAATATAATTAAATTACTTCCCACCCTATTCCCCTATAAACCAACAACCCGCTACGGAACTAAAAACGCAACATTCAAATAAAAAAACGAATAACTACAAAAAATGTAACACATATATTAAAAATACACACAATTCTTATACAAAAAACATACATCACATACATATAAAATATGTACTAAAGCACATATTAACCCCTTCGATGCTCATGATGGAATGGTTCCGTCATGAGCATCGGTGCCCCTGTGCTCATGACGGAACCATTCCGTCATGAGGCTAGAGGCACGAATCCTCTGCTGCAGACAGCAGAGGGATTTCCTTTCTCCCCCACAGCCTCGGGAGCTGGGGAAGAGCTTCCCAGCTCCTGAGGCCCCCTCACTTTCAGTGAAATGAAGATCAGCGTGCACGTCGCGCTGACTTCATTTCACTGAAAAACGAAACTAAAATGAGCCTTTGAGGCTCATTTCAGTTTCACTTCTACGTGCTCAGGGGCTATCTCAGCCCCATGCAGACACGTAGAAAGACGGGAGAGGTATCATTGGAAAGGGGAATCTCCCTTTCCAATGGTACCTCTCCCAGTGGATCTCTGCTTGGGGATCGCCCCAGGAGGGCGATCCCAAGCAGGATCCACCCACTAAGGCACCACTTTGCTCCCCCAAAATTGCCAATGTTCAGTCTTTCTGCTCCCCTGGGGCAGATGGGAGCAGTAGCCTCCAATCTGCCCCACGGGGGCAGAAAGCCCACTAAATGCCTGTCATGGCTAGACGGAGATAGGTACACTGCGCGCGATGATATGCATGGCATGAGTGTTGGGCACATAAACTACGACTCCCACAATCCTTTGCACAGGCTGGAAACAGCACCTGACTATGGGTACTTAAGCCCCACCCTGGTAGATCTCAGGTGCTTGTCACTCAGAGTAAACTTCTGGTATCGGAGAGATGACGTATTGCCAGTGCGTTGGAGATTATACCTGAACTTGATGATTACGTTCGCGAAAGCTTCTGCCTGAAGGACTGCAGCACTCGTGGTATATAGAGACTCTCTTTCCTGCAAACCGCTTCCCATTGGCGTCCTTGCGCCCTGGAATGGTATCGTGAAGAATCCTCTGAACGCCTCCTGCATTCATGGGGGTAAGTTCAGGACGCGCTTGACGGAGTCAAGCGGACCGGCACAATTTCAAACCTCCCGCGTATTCCGTGCCTTTAAACGGACTCGGTGGGTTATTCAGAACGCTGCAAGAAACAACTGTGGAGCAGCGTGTAGCATTTCTTCCGTAAACCAAGGAAAAGAGTTCGCGCTTGTAATGCGCTTCTATATTTTTTATGTGTTATTTTTCTCACTATGACCGTCCAGTAATAATAAGGAAGACGCTGGGTCAGGATTGGTATTTCCGATAGCCTCCAAGAAGAAAGGTTATTTTTGCATTACCAGCGCCACTGTGTGGTTGTTTATTGCCGTCTTGCCTATCAACGCTCAGGAGAGTTTTGTCCAAAGTGGGCAGAGAGTTTCTTATCACCCGAGGCCCTGAGCAACAGCTACAGAGACGGGACATCCATCAGCAAAGAGAGGATTATCTGCAGTAAGATAAGTACCTCACTCCGATCCAGAACTATGTTGTTATTTTGTTTTCTTTATTTTTCTCTTTTGTGTCGTTTTTAACATGAGAGAAGCACCGCTAGAGTTTAAGTAAGTACATGACACATAGGGATAGGGGTGCTACAGATAGAAGGGGGAGTAATCTAATGTGTGTATTGTGTTTCACTTACAGGGCAGAAGGGGTGGATAGTAGAAGAGAGAGGTCTACATCTTCTGGACGACATCCCTAGTCTGAGCTTAACAGCGGCTTAACGTTATTGTTTCTTTTGTCCCTTTTTCCCTTTCCCCTATGGTGGTTTTATCTCTGTAGTGTGGGATATATCTACTCCTGGGTATTCCCATTGTGGGGAAGGTATTACTTAGCTTCATCCATCGTTCCTGCTGTACCTGGCTGTAAGGTTAGTGTAAACCATCCTCTGTGCACGACAGAGTGACAAGCCCACGGTAACCTACGGCCCGAACGATGGATACCAACACTGTTCTTACATCAGTGTTGGAAACACTAACAGCCCTGAGAATGGAGGTAGATGCTTTCAGGGGTGAGAACCTAGAATTGTGAAACGAAATGAGTACTATAAGACGTGAAGTGGCAGGATTGTCTCGCTCTAGTCCTACGGGGACGCGAGGGTCTCAGTATATTAGAAATTGGACTCTACCTCCTCCTGCTTCGCATAATACTGATACTGGGCAAACAACACATACCTCGGGAAGCAGTACGGGTCCTTCCACCATACAGGTCATACAGCCAGCACAGTTACCCTTGGCCCCTCCTGAGAGATTCTTTTGGGATCCAAAGAAATTTGGTATCTTTTTGGGGCAGTGTAAATTGCATTTTATGTGCAAACCAGCAGTGTTTCCCACAGACCAAGCTAAAACGGCCTTTGTGATGTCCTATCTTGGGGTAATGCAGCCAGTTGGTCCTTTCCCCTCATAGAAAGAGACAACCCTGCCTCTGCGTAATTTTGACACCTTCTGTGGAGAAATGCGCAAATTATTCGATAGAAAGGCACACTTGCTTTCACTAGATAGAGAATTAAGAACACTCAAGCAAGGCAACCAGGATTTGTTGTCCTATATTACCACTTTCAATAGACTCATAGCCGAAACTGACTGGCCTATGGAAAAAGAACGTTCGCTGTATTATCAGGGGTTGAGATGCGAGTTAAAAAGACGTTTTGGCACAAGTGGTGCACATGCCAACCACATGTGATGAACTCATTGATCTCACTGTACAATTAGACCATAGACTACAGGAGAGGAGAGGAGACAAACAGCGTATCGAAACAAAGATATGTACCCCCTCGTCCCAGAGCAATCACAGAAGGATCCCCCGGGTTCGGATGGAACAGAACCCATGCAAATTAGCGGCATAAGAGGACCTCTGAGTTCAGACGAAAGAGAGCGAAGGAGGAAACAACGGCTCTGTATGTATTGCGGAAAACCAGGGCACTTTATTAAGGACTGCAAGGCGAAAACCAAAACGCCATTTAAAGAATTCCGTGGAATGCAGAAAGTGCCCTTGGTGGATTGCCTACAAGAAGATTCGGAAAACTAGAACGCCCAAACAAGTCCCAGACCCCTTGTTTGAGGCCTCAAGAGGAAGAGGTCTGTCCAGCTGTGGCGTAAACACGGCTGCAAAATTCCGTGGCGCATATGAATGTGTGTGTTTACATTGGACATACCAGGGGCCGGATCGGGGTGCTTGTACATGCCCTGTTAGATTCAGGGGCTACAGGTAACTTCATCGACCAAAGCTACGCACAGGAAATAGGCATGCCCTGTATTAAGAAAAAGGTCCCAGAACCAGTAAAGGCAGTAGACGGCACCCGAACTAACCTCAGGTCCTATACGATATCATACTCAGCCAATTCAAATGCAGGTGGGCTTAAATCATTACGAGTACATCCACTTCGATTTAATAGATGCCCTCCATTTCACTCTCATCTTGGGCATGCCATGGCTTACTCTACATGATCCCTTGGTACAATGGGCCGCGAGAACCGTTACATTGAATTCCACCTACTGCAAGGAGCATTGTACCCAAGCCAGACGACAGGAAGCCCCTCAAAAGACGAACTCTGCGGTATTACTCTCCAGCAGTTGTAGTACACACAGTGTGGGAAGTGTCGCCCCTCTGCCAAACGAATACCAGACATATCACACAGTATTCAGCGAGCAGGAAGCAAATAGGCTGCCTCCACACAGGGCTTATGATTGTGTGATAGATCTGGAACCAGGGAGCCAGTATTCTCGTGCAGCCGCATTTATGCCCTGACCGAAGCAGAAACCGTTTATTTACAGCAATATCTGGAGAAATTACTGGCCAACGGGGCTTCATTCGTCCTTCATCTTCCCCGGCCTCCTCGCCTCTTTTTTTATACCGAAACATGAAGGAGGTCTAAGGGCTTGTATTGATTATAGGGCAATCAATCGAATAACCAAGAAGAATAGATATCCCCTGCCATTAATACCTGTTTTATTGGACCAGTTGAAGGGAGCTACTGTTTTTACCAAGTTAGACCTCCGTGGAGCGTATCATTTGGTGAGAGTGCGGCAGGGGATGAATGGAAGACAGCCTTTAGAACCAAATTCGGTCTATACGAATATCAGGTGATGCCTTTCGGACTATGCAATGCCCCTGCCGCATTCCAATACTTCATGGATGAGGTATTGAGAGGATTATTAGATGTGTCATGCATCGTTTATATTGACGACATCCTTGTGTACTCAACCTCCATGGAAGAACACATCTCACATGTATCAGCAGTTCTGGAACGGCTGCAGCAACACTCACTTTATGCGAAATTGGAAAAGTGCTTCTTTCATACCTCAGAAGTAGAGTTCTTGGGTTATGTCATAGGCCCTCACGGACTCTGTATGGACACAAAAAGACACAAGCCATCTTGGAATGGAAATCCCCTACCTGTGTGAAGGCCCTGCAAAGTTTCTTGGGGTTTGCGAACTTCTATAGAAGATTTATACGGAACTTTTCCTGTATTATTCAACCTTTGACAATTCTTTTACGGAAGGGAGCTACCTTCAAGTGGACTGCGGCAGCGGAAGAAGCATTCCAGGCGCTAAAATCTTGTTTCACCAGTGCTCCAATACTGAGACATCCTGATGCATCCCAACCATTCATACTCGAAACAGATGCCTCTTATTACGCCTTAGGAGGAATCCTTTCTCAAAGACACCCAGACACTGGCCAGCTGCATCCAATAGCCTTTTTCTCAAAGAAGCTGTCCAGTTGTGAGGTAAATTGCAGCATTACCGATAAGGAGCTGTTGGCCATCAAACGTTCCTGTGAAGAATGGAGACACCATCTACTGGGGGCCAGATACACAGTGGAAATATATACCGATCATCGCAACCTGCTGTTTCTGAAGAGTGCTCGAGCCCTAACACCTCGACAGCTAAGATGGTCTCTGTTTTTTGCGGACTATGACTTTGTGATTAAATACAGACCAGGGCCACAAAATGGAAAAGCCGACGCTCTCTCTAGACCTTTGCCCACTCCGGCTGGCAACAATGATTGTGTAGAAGAACCACCCTGCATACTACAGAAGGCTTCCTTTCCAACGAGGACAGTGGTGTTAACCACCACTCATGACTTCCTGAACGAAGTTAAAAAACAAACCACTAGTGTTGATAAAGATGCATGGGTCCATGAAGAGGCGTCACATCGTTCAGTAAAAGATGACTTAATGTTCCATGAAAATAGACTGTACGTTCCTGAAGGTCCACTCCAGCAACAAGTCCTTCAATGGATCCACGACACAACCTTAGGAGGACACATGGGAATACACAAACATTGCAAACCTTGACTCGTTACTTCTGGTGGAAGTCACTCCGAAGAGATACTGTAAGATACATCTCGGAATGCTCTGTTTGCACCCAAGCCAAGGCACAACATCAACGACCCAGTGGCTTACTCAGGCCTATACCTACACCTCCGACTCCTTGGCATACAGTGTCCATGGACTTCATCGTGAAATGCCTCCTAGCTCTGGTTATGACACCATATTAGTAGTAGTAGATCATCTGACTAAAATGGGTCATTTCCATCGCTCTTACCAGATTGCCCACTTCAGCGGAACTGGCCACTGTCTTCTTGCAACATATAGTTCGACTACATGGAATCCCTTCAGTCATTATCACGGACAGAGGCCCCCAGTTCACCTCCAAGTTCTGGAAAGCACTGTGTGAGATCATGCAGATTGATGCACGTTTGTCAACAAGCTATCATCCCCAGACAGACGGCAAGACAGAAAGATTAAATCAGACATTAGAGCAATACCTGAGGTGTTTTACATTATTACAGGAAGATGACTGGAGCAAGCTCTTGTGGACAGCGGAGTTCGCCTACAATAACGCTGATCATACAACTTTGGGATGTTCCCCTTTTTATTGTCTCAATGGCTTCCATCCCAATATTTTACCGTTTGAGAGTCCGGTGGCCTCTACTCACCCCTCTATCCAAGATCACCACGCATACCTTAAGCTAGTACTGGATAAGGCCAAAACACACCTAGAAGAGGCACGAACACGAGATAAACTACATGCAGATAAAAAGAGAACGGTAGAACCTTCCTATAAAACAGGAGATAGAGTATGGCTTAGCACCAAACATTTAAGGCTTAAGGGGAACAACAGGTTGCAGCCTAGATTTGTGGGGCCGTATTCTATAGAGAAGATCATAAACCCCGTTGCCATGAAGCTCAAACTACCTTCTGTTTGGCGCATCCACCCAGTGTTTCACGTATCCCTTCTGAGACCCTGTCTTCAGGGTACACGTTTACCTGTAAGACCACAATCTGTAGATATAGACGGGGACGAGGAATATGAAGTACAGGGTATTCTAGATTCCAAATACATCAGAGGGAGAGTACACTATCTCATTGAGTGGAAAGGGTATGGCCCAGAAGAACGGTCTTGGGAGCCGGTGGCTAATCTACACTGCCCTGGTCTTCTGAGGCGTTATCATTCACGTTTCCCTACTAAACCTGACAGTCCGCCGAGACGTGGGCCAATGAGAGGGGGTTCTGTCATGGCTAGACGGAGATAGGTACACTGCGCGCGATGATATGCATGGCATGAGTGTTGGGCACATAAACTACGACTCCCACAATCCTTTGCACAGGCTGGAAACAGCACCTGACTATGGGTACTTAAGCCCCGCCCTGGTAGATCTCGGTGCTTGTCACTCAGAGTAAACTTCTGGTATCGGAGAGATGACGTATTGCCAGTGCGTTGGAGATTATACCTGAACTTGATGATTACGTTCACGAAAGCTTCTGCCTGAAGGACTGCAGCACTCGTGTATATAGAGACTCTCTTTCCTGCAAACCGCTTCCCATTGGCGTCCTTGCGCCCTGGAATGGTATCGTGAAGAATCCTCTGAACGCCTCCCTGCATTCATGGGGGTAAGTTCAGGATGCGCTTGACGGAGTCAAGCGGACCGGCACAATTTCAAACCTCCCGCGTATTCCGTGCCTTTAAACGGACTCGGTGGGTTATTCAGAACGCTGCAAGAAACAACCGTGGAGCAGCGTGCAGCATTTCTTCCGTAAACCAAGGAAAAGACTTCGCGCTTGTAATGCGCTTCTATATTTTTTATGTGTTATTTTTCTCACTATGACCGTCCAGTAATAATAAGGAAGCGCTGGGTCAGGATTGGTATTTCCGATAGCCTCCAAGAAGGAAGGTTATTTTGCATTACCAGCGCCACCGTGTGGGTTGTTTATTGCCGTCTTGCCTATCAACGCTCAGGAGAGTTTTGTCAAAGTGGGCAGAGAGTTTCTTATCTACCCGAGGCCCTGATCAACAGCACAAGACGGGACATCCATCAGCAAAGAGAGGATTATCTGCAGTAAGATAAGTACCTCACTCCGATCCAGAACTATGTTGTTATTTTGTTTTCTTTATTTTTCTCTTTTGTGTCGTTTTTAACATGAGAAGCACCGCTAGAGTTTAAGTAAGTACATGACACATAGGGGGATAGGGGTGCTACGGATAGAAGGGGGAGTAATCTAATGTGTGTATTGTGTTTCACTTACAGGGCAGAAGGGTGGATAGTAGAAGAGAGAGGTCTACATCTTCTGACGACATCCCTAGTCTGAGCTTAACAGCGGCAACGTTATTGTTTCTTTTGTCCCTTTTTTCCCTTTCCCTATGGTGGTTTTATCTCTGTAGTGTGGGATATATCTACTCCTGGGTATTCCCATTATGGGGAAGGGATTACTTAGCTTCATCCATCGTTCCTGCTGTACCTGGCTGTAAGGTTAGTGTAAACCATCCTCTGTGCACGACAATGCCAGGGATTTTTTTTGTGTGCAATTTGTTTTAGGGTGGGGGCTGCCCAAAATGGGCACGCCAATGCCCCCCCACCTGCCACCATTACAGCCTTTCTGCCCCCTGGGGTGAGATGGGGGCAATGGCCCTCAATCTGCCCCCCGGGGGCAGAAGCTCCACTAAACACCAGGGATTTTTTTGGACGCATTTTTTTAGGGTGGGGGCTGCCCAAAATGGGCACGCTAATGCCCCCACCTCCGTCACCATTGCAGCCTTTCTGCCTCCACTGGGGCAGATGGGGACTGTAGCCCCCAATCTGCTCCCCGGTGGGGCAGAAAGCCCACTAAACGCCAGGGATTTTTTTGCGTGTTTTTTTGGGTGGGGCTGCCCAAAATGGGCACGCTAATGCCCCCACCCCGTCAGTCATTACAGCCTTTCTGCCCCACCCTGGGGGCAGATGGGAGCTGTAGCCCCAATCTGCCCCCGGTGGGCAGAAAGCCCACTAAACGCCAAGGATTTTTTTGTGCAATTTTTTTAGGGTGGGGCTGCCCAAAGCGGGCACGCCAATGCCCCCACCCTCCGCCACCATTACAGCCTTTCTGCTCCCCTGGGAGGCAGATGGGGGTAGTAGCCCCCAATCTCCCCCTGGGGGCAGAAAGCCCACTAAACGCCTGAGATTTTTTTGGTGCAATTTTTTTAGGGTGGGGGCTGCCCAAAATGGGCACGCCAATTCCCCACGCCCTTGCCACCATAACAGCTCCTTTCTGCCCCCGGGCGGCAGAAAGCCCACTTGACGCCAGGGATTTTTTTTGCGCATTTGTTTTTAGGGTGGAGGCTGCCCGAAGTGGGCACGCCAATGCCCACATCCCCGCCACCATTACAGCCTTTCTGCTCCCCTGGTCTCCGATAAAAATGGTACCTCACACGCGTGGGTGGGGCAAGTACCGCGACAGGCAAGGGCCCAAAACCTAGTGAGGCGACATCAAAATTACCTATCACAAACCAACCTGGTTTCAAGGGGGTCCCATGAGTTTTTGGCCCCGGGTTCGGCGGCCAGCTAGGGAAACCTACCAAACCCACACATTTCTGAAAACTAGACACCCGGGGGATTGGCTTGCGTGGATCCCCCAATTTCAGGTTTGCAGGGGATTCTGGGTAAGAAAACGTTGGGGGATCCACGCAAGCCATACCTCCCTGGAATTCCTCGGGTGTCTACTTTTCAGAAATGTGTGGGTTTGGTAGGTTTCCTAGGTGGTCGCCGAGCCCGAGCCAAAAGTCATGGGACCCCCTTGCAAACCAGGTCGTTTTCTGATAGGCAATTTTGATGTCGCCTCAATAAGTTTTGGGCCCTTGCCTGTCGCACGTACTTGGGCCTCCCACCCGAGTGAGGCACCATTTTTATCGGGAGACCTGGAGGACGCTGGGTGGTAGGAAATTTGTGTCATCCCGGTGATGCCACAACTTTCCCACACAAAAATGTGTGAAAAAGTGATTTTTTTCAGCAAAATTTCTGGTTTGCAGCGGATTCTGGGAAAGAAAATGTTGGTGGATCCACGCAAGCCATACCTCCCTGGAATCCCCGGGTGTCTACTTTTCAGAAATGTGTGGGTTTGCTAGGTTTCCCTAGGTGGCCGCCGAGCCCAGGCCAAAAAGTCATGGGACCCCCTTGCAAAACCAGGTCGTTTTGTGATAGGCATTTTTGATGTCGCCTCAATACGTTTTTGCCCCTTTGCCTGTCGCGCGTACTTGGGCCTCCCACCCGAGTGAGGCACCATTTTTATCGGGAGACCTGGGGAACGCTGGGTGGTAGGGAATTTGTGTCAGCCTGGTGATGCCACAACTTTCCCACAAAAATGTGTGGAAAAAGTGATTTTTCAGCAAAATTTCAGGTTTGCAGGGGATTGTGGGTAAGAAAACGTTGGTGGATCCACGCAAGCCATACCTCCCTGGAATCCCCGGTGTCTACTTTTCAGAAATGTGTGGGTTTGCTAGGTTTCCCTAGGTGGCCGCCGAGCCCGGAGCCAAAAGTCATGGGACCCCCTTGCAAAACCAGGTCATTTTGTGATAGGCATTTTGATGTCACCTCAATACGTTTTGGGCCCTTGCCTGTCGCGGCGTGCTTGGGCCTCCCACCCGAGTGAGGCACCATTTTTATCGGGAGACCTGGGGGAACGCTGGGTGATAGGAAATTTGTGTCAGCCTGGTGATGCCACAACTTTCCCACACAAAAATGTGTGAAAAAAGTGATTTTTCAGCAAAATTTCAGGTTTGCAGGGATTCTGGGTAAGAAAATGTTGGTGGATCCACGCAAGCCATACCTCCCTGGAATCCCCGGGTGTCTACTTTTCAGAAATGTGTGGGTTTGCTAGGTTTTCCTAGGTGGCCGCCGAGCCCAGGGCCAAAAGTCATGGGACCCCCTTGCAAAACCAGGTCGTCTTCTGATAGGCAATTTTGATGTCGCCTCAATACGTTTTGGGCCCTTGCCTGTCGCTGCGTACTTGGGCCTCCCACCCGAGTGAGGCACCATTTTTATCGGGAGACCTGGGAGAACGCTGGGTGGTAGGAAATTTGTGTCAGCCCGGTGATGCCACAACTTTCCCACACAAAAATGTGTGAAAAAGTGATTTTTTTCAGCAAAATTTCAGGTTTGCAGGGGATTCTGGGTAAGAAAACGTTGGTGGATCCACGCAAGCCATACCTCCTGGAATCCCCGTGTGTCTACTTTTCAGAAATGTGTGGGTTTGCTAGGTTTCCTAGGTGGCCGCCAGCCCCGGGCCAAAAAGTCATGGGACCCCCTTGCAAAACCAGGTCGTTTTGTGATAGGCATTTTGATGTCGCCTCAATAAGTTTTCGGCCCTTGCCTGTCGCTGGTACTTGGGCCTCCTCCCGAGTGAGGCACCATTTTTATCGGGAGACCTGGGGCAATGCTGGGTGGTAGGAAATTTGTGTCAGCCCGGTGATGCCACAACTTTCCCACACAATAATGTGTGAAAAAGTGATTTTTTTCAGCAAAATGTCAGGTTTCTGGGGATTCTGGGTAAGAAAACATTGGGGATCCACGCAAGCCATACCTCCCTGGAATCTCCCATGTGTCTACTTTTCAGAAATGTGTGGGTTTGGTAGGTTTCCCTAGGTGCCGGCAGAGCTAGGGTTCAAAAACTACAGCTAGGCACTTTGCCAAAAAGGGTCATTTTTCACAGTGAAATTGGGGTGTGTCCACGTTGCGTCTTTGCGTCGTTTCCTGTCGCGGGCACTAGGCCTACCCACACAAGTGAGGTGCCATTTTTCTCAGAAGACATTGGGGAACGCGGGGTTGGTGGAATTTTGTGGATCCATGCAGATTCCAGAACTTTCCACCACAGAAAAGCGAGGAAAATGTGTTTTTTTTACACTTTTTTAGGTTTGCAAGGGATTCTGGGTAACAGAACCTGGTGAGAGCCAGTCAAGTCACCCCATCCTGGATTCCCCTGGGTGTCTAGTTTTCAAAAATGTATAGGTTTGCTAGGTTTCCCTAGGTGCCGGCAGAGCTAGGGTTCAAAAACTACAGCTAAGCACTTTGCAGAAAAAGGGTCATTTTTCACTGTGAAAATGTGGTTTGTCCACGTTGTGTTTTGCGCTGTTTCCTGTCGCGGGCACTAGGCCTACCCACACAAGTGAGGTCCCATTTTTCTCGGAAGACTTTGAGGAATGCGGGGTGGGTGGAATTTTGTGGATCCACGCAGATTCCAGAACTTTCCACCACAGAAAAGTGAGGAAAATGTGTTTTTTTTTTACAATTGTTTAGGTTTGCAAGGGATTCTGGGTAACAGAACCTGGTGAGAGCCAGTCAAGTCACCCCATCCTGGATTCCCCTGGGTGTCTAGGTTTCAAAAATGTATAGGTTTGCTAGGTTTCTCTAGGTGCCGGCAGAGCTAGGGTTCAAAAACTACAGCTAAGCACTTTGCAGAAAAAGGGTCATTTTTCACTGTGGAAATGTGGTGTGTCCACGTTGTGTTTTGCGCTGTTTCCTGTCGCGGGCACTAGGCCTACCCACACAAGTGAGGTCCCATTTTTCTCGGAAGACTTTGAGGAATGCGGGGTGGGTGGAATTTTGTGGATCCACGCAGATTCCAGAACTTTCCACCACAGAAAAGTGAGGAAAATGTGTTTTTTTTTACAATTGTTTAGGTTTGCAAGGGATTCTGGGTAACAGAACCTGGTGAGAGCCAGTCAAGTCACCCCATCCTGGATTCCCTGGGTGTCTAGGTTTCAAAATGTATAGGTTTGCTAGGTTTCCCTAGGTGCCGGCAGAGCTAGGATTCAAAAACTACAGCTAGCACTTTTCAAAAAAGGGTCATTTTTCACTGTGAAAATGTGGTGTGTCCACGTTGTGTTTTGCGCTGTTTCCTGTCGCGGGCACTAGGCCTACCCACACAAGTGAGGTACCATTTTATCGGGAGACTTAGGGTAACACAAAATTGTAGAGCAACTGTTATTATCTATTGACTTTTGATGCATTTCTGCCTTCCAAATGAAAGACAATGTTTAAAAAGAAGTCATTTTGAAAAATGTCCTATAATTCTCATGCTAATATGGGTACTCCCAATTTCGGAAATGTGCAAATATCTACTATTTCTAAACTCTATATTTTGTTCCCATTTCAGAAATACATAGGTGTCTTTCATACCGATTTTTCCATGTATAAATTTTCCCAGAATAATTGCTATATACCCGGTACATAATAAAAAACCATTGCAAGACGCTGCTCAGTTATTGGCTCTGGGTTCGCTGGTTCTTGGTGAACCTACAAGTCCTATATATCGCCACAACCAGAAAGGTCCAGCGGATGTAACGGTATATTGCTTTCAAATAGCTGTCATAATTAGAAGAAGTTACAGGTGAAAACGTTGACACAAATGGCTGATTTTTTCAACTAATTTTCAATTTCTCCTATATTTAACTGTTTGTTTCTATAAAGAACACTTGAAGGATCTACACAAATGACCCCTTGCTGAATTCAGAATTTTGTCTACTTTTCAGAAATGTATGGCTTTCCAGGATCCATTATTGCTTTCATACCCATTTCTACCATTAACTGGAAGGAGGTTGAAAGCACAAAAAATAGCAAAAATAGACTATGTCCCAGAAAAATGCCAAAACTGTGTAAAAATGTTGGTTTTCTGACAAAAGTCTGCTTGTCCCTGAAAGCTGGGAAGATGGTGATTTCAGCACCACAACCCCTTTTTGATGCCATTTGCAGGGAAAAACCAGACGCTTTCGTCTGTAGCCCTTTTTCGCATTTTTCCCCAAAAAACCGAAATTTAGCTGTATTTTGGCTACTTTCTGGGTTCCCTCCAGGGGAATCCACAAACCCTGGGTACCTTTAGAATCCCCATGATGTTGGAAAAAAAGGACCCAAATTTGGCGTGGATACGTTATGTGGTCAAAAAGTTACAGGGGCCTAAGCGCAAACTACCCCAAATAGCCAAAAAAAGGCTTTGCACAGGAGGGGAAAAGGCCTAGCAGCGAAGGGGTTAATAAAAAACGATATTTTTAACAACTATATTTTTGCAAACGATATTAAACACTTCAATATTTTTAAAATCGATATTACTTATCTTAAGTCGATATTCTTAACCACGATATTCTTGCTGTCAATATTTCTGTTTAGTTTAGTAAGCTTTTTTTTTCTTTTATGCTGAATATTGTTCGCGCTGGTTCTCATCCTGCAGTGCATCAAATGTTGGTGCTCTCTGATGGGCCAGTGCTGCCCACTGCTTGGGGTTGCTGTAGCATGTGGCTGTCCAGGTGGTGAACTGGCTTAAAATAAAGAAACTAAGGGGCATATTTACAAGCCCCTCTTGCCACAGGAACATCACTTTTCATGACGTTCCTGTGGCGATAAACCCTTCACAATATTTACAAGGTGGCGTTAAGCCACTTAATGTGGCTTAACTCCACTTTGTAAATAAGGCCCCCTTTTATGCTATACTTAGCATGAAAGGGGTGTACAATGGGTGTTGTGGTGGGTATTCTGCCGTAACACCCATTGATTTTGACACTGCCCCCTATTTACAAGGGTGGCGGAGGCAGTGCCAAAATTAAGACCAGGGATAACCTGGTCTTAACATGGTGAAAAGAAGAGAAATGCTTAATTTCTCCTTGTTTTTGCTGTTTCTATGTGTGTTGCATTGTGCAGCACACATACAAACAGCAAATCGCCATGAATGATTGTTCATGTGCAGGGAGGTGTCCCTTCCTGCACGTAAACAAACATTTAAAAAAGGACGATTTGCAACTTCAATGTCTGCTGCACAATGCAGCACACATAGAAGTTACAGTTCGCCATTCTTGATTGCTGCATTTAAACAATAATTCCCCCCAACGCAGTCACCCTTGCACAATCATGCAAGGGTGCCTGCGTTGGCGCTAGGCAGCTAGATTTAGCACCAGCGCTGTGGGAAACGCAGGGATGTGTCACATTCTTGTGAATACGGCGCATCCCTGCGTTTTCAGAATGGCGGAGCGTGGCGTTAGCAATTTTTGCTTAACTTCACGTCTTGCCATTCCCTTGTAAATACCCTCCTATCTTTCTTTCATGTGTCCTGGTCTGCTTTACTTCTGCACCAGATAACAGCAAACAAACCACAAGTATATAGTACATAGTAAAGTTACCAATAGCATTACTTGTTCTAAAATCTTATGATTTGGTAGGGATGGTGGATGAATTAGGGGCTTCTTCAAAGACAACAAAACAGGATGCATGGTAAATAAGACCAGGCTTTTAGATCAAAATAAGGCAGCGCTGAAAATCTGCGGCAACTGACGTGGGAGAGGTGCTTCAATGAAGAGGCTGCAAAGAAGAAGTAACAAGTGGGATTAGAGTATTGTTTCGGCTATGCAGTACACATTGGAATCCTCGTAACACACACTGCACAGCAGACCAGCATCTTAATTTTTTTGCTGCTTTTGTATAGTTAAACCTCCCGCTTGAACCCCTACTATGCTCCATAGTTTCACTGCTCTCAGAAATTCCACTTTCTCCTGCACCTCTCCTTGCCCCCCGCACTACTGTCTCTCTCCCCTCTACCTCTCACTTCTCTAATGCATGTTGCTCTAAGTCTCTCCTCTCTACCTCCCAACTCTCTCTTGCACATGCCGTCCCTGCTCCATCTGTTATCTGTGCATTACTGATGAAGCCTTTAATCATGTGTCTTTCTCTTGATAAACGCAGTAATTTGTATGGCAGCCTGCCTACTGCCTGTTATTTCCATTAGGCTATTGTAATTGTAAGTAATAACACTTTAACCAAGTTTCAGTAACTTATATTACACAACTGCTCACCAAGCTATAACTTATAACAAAAAACAGCCTATTATTAATCACATAAGCAAAACCTAATGCATTTACCAATGCTTGTTTCCGTTGTTAGATTTCAGAAGGTTTGAAATTATGAAATTAAAAGAAGACAACATTCAGAGAGGGTAAAATGTATCATATCGCTTGTAATTGCAACCACCAGCGATGGCCCTTCCATTAGGGCGGAGGAGCGCAGCCCCCCCGCCACCAGCCGCAAATAAACGATAATAAAACTGGTTTCTAACCCGTTTTATTATCGTTTTATTTCGATCTCCCTAGACCCTCCCCCAGGACTCTGATGAGTCTTGGGGGCGGGTCCAGGGTGATGGCACTGTGGTGGGGTCCCTTCACTGCGCATGAGGTGTTTGGCCAGCCGTTTCAGGCCGGCTAAACATCTCATGTGCAGTAAAGCTATCTCCAGTCTCAGCTGTGGGCTGGAGAAAGCAGGCACAGGCTCCCAGACTGCCTGGGAGCGCAGAGTTGTAGCGCTCAGGCCAATCATGACACTGCTTTCCTGCAGCGTCATGATTGGCGGCAGTGCAGTCTGGGAGCCTGTCCCAGAAGCAGCAGGAAGAGCAGGATGGAGTGGACAACTGAGGCGGCGGCGATCAGGTAAGTGTATTTTTATTTTTTACTTTTTTATTTTGTTCCCCCGATCAATCCCCCAGGCTCCCTCCTCCATCCCGCCCCGCCACTTTGGCAGGGGGCGGGCCGCGACTGCCCTGCACCAAGTGATATTGGTGTGCAGGCGTCAATTTAAGGGCGTACTTGTAATTGAGGTCAATGGTGCAAAATTATCCTTAGTGGAAAACCAGCGGTGTGTAAACACTTTTATGAACACACCTCATATGCAAGAGCAAAACCACTTTTAGGTGCAAAATCACAATTAGATGCAACAGTACATCTAAATACAACATTCCCCTTAGGACACCATCAAGGTTTATGGAAAAACGTGTACGATTAAAATCACATTTAGGAAAATAATCACTATTGATGCAAAGCTGACTACGTATAACTGGAAAAAAACATCTATGTCATATTTCATTTCTTTTTTATCGCTTTGGTTTCACTGTAAATTACAAAGGATCAGAAAGAAACATTTTACATCACAAAAAACAGCCATCATTTGATGCTCTTGGGTCGGACCACCCAGCGGTGCTATTTCCTTCTTTTCGTTTCTCAGTTATTCTCACAAATGAATTATGTAAAATATTGTCAATGTCCCCATATTGAAATCTTTTGAGAATAGAAATTTAAATACCTCATTGCTCATCAATGCAAAGTGTATAACTGCACAAAACATGTGCGGGCTGCTGCAAAATGTGAAAAACAAGTCAAATAAGCACAATTTTCACAAATATTGGCTCAACAGCTATTGGTGTGCCGGTAAACAGTCAGAATATCGAGTAGGAAATGTCGACTTGCACTAATATCGAGTGCAAAATATCGTGATACAGAAATATCGACTGCCAGAATATCGTGGTCAAGAATATCGAGTTTAAGGTAAGAAATATCATTTTCCAAAATATCGAAGTTATTAATATCGTTTGCAAAAATATAGGGGCCCATTACGATACCCGGCGTAAAAAAATCCGCCAGGCATGGAAGCGGCAAAAATCCGCCCGCACACACCGTCTGAACACCGACCACGCCATTACGATTACACAAACCGAAAACCGCCATCGGCGGAAAAATCACACAAGATACCGCCCGCCATCGTCCGAGTCGGAGTCAAACCGCCCGCCACGGACGGAAACACGCACGACAACACAAAACCGCCCGCCCTCACGGCCGACACACCGCACGTGAGATTACGATTGCACCGCCATGAGCGCGGGAAAACTACAAATATACCGCCCGCCAGCGCAAAACAACGCCGATGAGAATCGACACGGCAGAAGCCACGGGCGCCCACGTCCCTGCACAGAAACCATCCGCTGACAAAACCAATCGCACACAACATGGCCAACAAGTCCACACAGCAAGGCACGCACAAATACACAAGCACAGTACACATCCCGAAAACACCCCCTGGACAAACAAAAACTACAAAGGCCAGAACACCAGACACAACACACCTGAAAACAACAGACCATGAGGACACACCCACATAGGTAAGTACAAAAGCAGCACTCCCACAGACCACAACCCCTTGCAACATTGCAAACTAGAGAGGAGAGGAGAGGACACAGTGACACAGCAAGGACAGCAGCACACCACAGAAACGCACACATCACAACCACCACCACCACCACCACCACCAAACACCGGCACCACAAACCCCCTGCACATTACACAACACACACCGCACCAGCACCACAAACACCATGGCACCACAAAGAATGCCCAAGTTCACGCCCATTGAGCTGACGGTCATGGTCGACGAGATCATCAAGGTGCACCCACAAATCTATGGGAACCTGGTCCAGCACACACCACTAGCCACCAGAAAGAGAATGTGGAACCGGATCGTAGACCAGGTCAATGCAGTCGGGACCCTGCCCAGGAACAGAGTTGAAATCAACAAACGGTGGAATGACGTCAAGAGCCTGGTCAAGAAGAAGGAGAGCAAGAACAGAGAGCTGGCTGCCGTCACTGGCGGAGGGAATCCCGCGCTCTTTAAGACCTTCAAAGCGTGGGAGGAGAAGGTGCGAGTCGTAATCCATCCGGAGATCCTCGCCGGATTAGCAGAGGAGTGGAGGCTGGTAAGTACAAACTAATGTATACCAGCACACCGCTATGTACTCACATGCACTACCACCATGCCACAGCTCCCAGGGACAAACACCCCCATGTCCAGCACACAATACACAACACATCACACACACATGCAACAGACACTACCACACACAGCCCAAACCGAACAACTGTAAAATGCGTGGGGACATGTGTACACTAAGCCAGCCACGTAACCACCAACAGGTCCACAAATATGCCAGAAGCGCCACAACGAGCACCCACCACACCCATGTGTCCGCCACAGCTGCACTAACCGACAAGTAACAGGTAAGTGGCAGGAACACAAAGTGCAGTGGGTGGGAGGGTGGACAGCCCAAGTACAACACACACCAGGCCCCAGTCCCACAGCACAGCAAGGAGGAGCATCCCCCACAGCCACGTGTCAGCCACCGCAGTGCACAACGACAGCCGAAAGGCAGACATCACGGTCCACAGCAATCGGCGTCAGTGGGTGTCCAGCCACCCCCACGACCCACAACACCCCCCACCCCCACAGACCTGCAACATGGAGCACCCCCCGCTTAGAACCATGTGGCATCCAGTACAGTGCACGCCCGAACAACCTGCAGGTGGGAAACTGGACAGGGCTGGATTACTGGAGGCATGAGGGCCGTAACACGACCAACACATGGGACATGTCACGTAGCAGACGAACACGCAGCACCGCCCACCGTCACGAACAAGTGAACAATGTGCACACGGACATGAACAACAGACTCACACCCCACATGACCCATCACAAACACAGCAACACCCAAGGAGCCACGTCTGCATGCACAAGCCACACTGAACATAGTACCACACGGCAGCCACTGTGCAACCCATCACACACAACCGAAACACCATTGAAGTCCAGTCCATGTAGCCCCTACTGCCTGTCAACCACACACCCCACAACTACGCCTATGTAAGACAAACAACACTAGACGCAACAGAGCGGAACTACATAAATGCACACGAACACCACTGAACCCATCAAACACACAGACACACCATGCACATACAACATACCATCCATCCCATCCGTCAGCCCCAGTCTCATGAAAGGCATGTCATCCGCACAGCTGCCACATATACAGCAGTCACGCTAAGACACATGCCCATGACCAACCATGTGCCAGAAGTCAATGAAGCGCACGACACACTGTGAGCAACAACACACAACATGGGCCCCCCGAGCACTGCAGTGATGCACATGGCACAGGGCAGCACGCACACCAAGGAGATGGGACAACTGCAATACGTTGGCTGGCACACAACCAACACTCACTCATAACGATGCGTCCAATGCCATGTCCAGTAATCACAACAGACAGCAAATATGCAGGCCATGTCAAGCATGCACACACCTCAAACCATGCACTGTCATGCTGCCACAACACATGTCACGTTCGGCACCCATGGCTTACAGCATGTACCCCAAAAGCATATCCCCTCCCAAATGTGAATCTGGGGCATGGCCCCCATGTTGCCATATGGGTGCCTAAGCGTTCCATATGAACCCCAAAAGCAAAGTACAAACCAGACCCAGGATGGGCCAGGAGCCCGCATACACCAGAGTCACAATGAGTAGGGGCACAGCAACACAGCCATCGGCATGGCCAATCCGTCCCATGCCACATGTGCACAGCACACAGTCCCATTGCCTAGCACACACAACTACAGATGCCACAGCCACACACTCGCCTCCGGGAAACCCATGTACGAGATTGCACGAACTGCCAATGTCAGACGACAAATACATACTTCGCCAGGTGCAACACAATAACAAATCTCATTCTCTCCACAGGTGACGAACTGCCGGATGCTGGGGATGGAGACAGCAGCCAGCACAGCCAGCCCACAAGCCCCCAACGAGGACACACGGATCTGGAGGATCTGTCCTCCTCTTCGGACACGGACCACCAAGCAGGCCCATCTGGTGTGGCAGGGCCCAGCCGCTCCCCAGGACCCCTCCTACCCACCAACCCATCATCCAGGGTTGCTGAACAGTCCCAGCCCCCTGCTGCCACTGTCGTTGCGGCCACACCCACGGTCATTGCGGCCATTACCACTGCCGCAACCGCCACCATCGCCGCACCGACCACCACCACCACCACCACGTCTTCGCTGGCACCAGCCCCAGCGCAGGTGGTGGCCCGGCCGACTGGATCCACCCTGGGAGCCACAGCGAGGACCGTGGTGTGCAATGTGGCTAGTGGGCAGGCCGGTGGCAGCAGGACTGGTAGGAGGAGCAGGGTCAGGGAAACGCCAGCCTCCCTGGGAGCCATGCCCTGCCTCAAATGGCCAGAGTCCTTGGGGCCTATGAGGAGGCCCAAGAACAATGGGTCAGGTCTGCTACAGACACGCGGGAGGTGCTGGGGGTGCTGAGGTCCATGGACGCCCATATGGGCCAATTCGTGTCCCGTATGGACCAACTCGTGGACCTCATGGGCCAGCTGGTGGTGGCGGTGGGGTCACAGGCAAGGCCAGCAACACCACCTCCGCCACCACCTGCTAGGGCGCAGGGTCGGGCAGCAGTGTCCACTTCCCCTGCGTCCACAGCCAGTGAGCACACCTCACCCACCACCAGCAGGTCGCCACCACATACCCCCCCTCCCAAACGTGGAAGGGGCCGTCCGAAGAGGAAACAGATCTCCCGGGAGGACTTCGCACGCTCCAGTCGCAAGTGAGGCAGCCAGCCAGCCTTCCGCCAGCCTTACTTGACCAGCCACTGCATTGACTTGCTCTACGATCCCACTCCACACAGCCAGCTGGATGGCATGTGTGTGTTGGACTATGGACATAGAACCAGTGGGTACACCCTGAGCTTCACGCAGCCATGACCGACAGTTCATTGTCACTGCACGCACCACTTTTGTCATCACCTTACATACAATCACATGTCACAGTTTGGAATAAATGCACCTTTTTCACTAACTGCTGTTTGTGCCCTGTGTTTTAATTGTACGGAATACAACGGCCACCTTGGGCGGAAAGGCACCTGATGCGTGGCATGGCAATGGAATCCGGAGGGCCTGTAGGGACCTAGGGGTGGGAGACAGAACAGGAGCACATTCAATGAGTGTGTCACACACCCATCACACAGTACATGTCAACAACTACAAGCAATGTACACACATCGCACAGAGCAATAGGGCACAATGCCACAGTCACCAACAGTGGCATACTACCCCTGGCCATGGAGCGTTGACACACTGCACGCAGTGAACATACGGCCACCCTGACACAGCACACACACACCTGCACAGATACAGACACATCATCCGTCGTACATGGACACTCACCGTCAAGTGAAGTAGCGGGCGATGAGCTGCTGGCGCACATTCCCAGCTTCCTCCTCTCCGCTGTCCACCTCACTCGAGCTGTCCTGGTCTGCGGGCTGGGGCCCTGGTTGATCTCCGTCATCCACAATGAGGGGGATCTGCTTCCGAATGGCCAGATTGTGCAGCATGCAGCACGCCACCACTATCTGGCACACCTTCTGTGGGGAGTACGCCAGTGCACCCTCGGTGCGGTCCAGGCACCTGAACCTGGACTTGAGGAGGCCAAAGGTACGCTCGACCACACGTCTGGTCCTCCCATGTGCCTCATTGTATCGATCGTCTGCTGGGGTGCGAGGATTCCTCAATGGACTGAGCAGCCATGCCCCATTCGGATACGCAGAGTCACCTGGGTGTGAGGGACACAGAGAACCGTTGCTAATCCAACTGGACAGGGGACAGCATCGCACAGCCAGCACGCTACACCACTCCACATACTCACCGACAATACAGGCACGATCCTGTTGCATATTGGACATCAGTCGTGGCAAGATGCTGTTGCGCATTATGTGTGCGTCATGGGCCGAGCCTGGAAACTTGGCACACACGTGGGTGATCACCATGTCCGCAAGGCACACCACTTGCACATTCAGGAGTGCGTGTGCTTCCTGTTGCGGTACAGGTGCTCAGTGGCCTGTGGTGGAACAAGGCCAACATGTGTGCAGTCAATGGCTCCCACGACGTGTGGGATTCTGCCAAGGGCATAGAATGCACCCTTCACTGCCGCCAATTCACGAGCCCTGGGGAATCTGATGTACCTGTTTCGGTACAGCATCATGGCTGCCAGTACATCCCTCAGCACCTTGCTGAACATGGGCTGGGACATCCCTCCTCCACTGCCCACTGTGTGCTGGAATGACCCAGTGGCGAAGAAATGCATGGCGGCCATCACCTTAGCCGTGGGGGTGACAGCAGTCGGATACACCCTGCGGGGACGGAGATGGGGCTCTAACATGGCACACAGTCGATGCAGGGTTGGCCTGTCCAGCCGAAACTTCCTGATAACCTCTGTATCGTCCATGTCCGCCAGCAATTGGTATGGGCGGTCAATGTTCGGTCTCCGCCTGGGGTAAATGGCAGAGGACACATGTCAAAGCAACACGGCACATAGCAATTTCGCATACACATCACTGACATGACTGAGCAAGCACATGAGCCACAGCCCAGCTGTCAAGCTGGGACGGCACGGCCACAATACACTTACACAGGTCTCCCAACAATGGCAATGGCAAGTGAGACATACCACTGCCATGTGCATGCACATGGGGATCTAGGCCCCAATGACTTGCGGGGCGTGCTGATGGGGACTGACTGCATATTCGTCAAGCGGCAACGCCACGGCAACATGAGTGTCTGCTGAGCATGGAACTGCTTCCGAGGCTGGATGAGTATGGCACACGACGACGACGATGTGGGCACGGGCTGAGCGGCCAATACAAGTGGGACCTGTGGCACGAGGGGATATGAGACAGTAGTAGGTGTCAGCACTGCACCCTATGTACAGCACTGTACGGATCACAGCTCCCGAAACATTGACTGGTGTCCACATTGACAGCCCCATGCCAAGACGGCTGTGTGCTTGCAGTCACACGTCACAGGTGAGAGGTTACATTGCACGTGCCAGGTGGCAGACGTACATAGTGGGAGCTGGCATGTGTGTGCATGTGTCTCCTGTTCAGGATCCACCAGATGGGCGCTGACTCTGTACTGACCATTGGACACAGCATGTTCCGTGGGAAGGCTTGTGTGTGTGGGATGGTGGCACTGGATGTGCCTCCGTTGGGTGGGGGGCCATGCACAGGGCGGGTACGTCGATGATTGCGCATTGTTGGTCACGGTGGGTGCACCAACTAAGATGTGTTCCCTGTGTTCAATTCCTATGTCCGCATGATGATGGACTGTGGATGTGGGCAGACTACACATTGGTCGATGTGCTGTCTATATGCATGTGCCTTCACACCAGGCACAGCTGCCCCTGCACATGTGACCCCTGCTGGACTCGCTGCTGGGTCTGTGGAGCTGATGCACCTTCTGCGCGTGGGGCGGACAGCTCTCCTCACTTCCCTCATTGCGCATGTCATGTCTTTGCCGCAGGTGACATGGATCATGGAGGGCCCACATGTACGCGTGGGTAGGCTACACATGATTGTTCACTGGTCGCCACCCCCAGTCAGTGTTTCGAATGGGAAGGTTGTCGTGCTGGTGGTATGTTCGATGTGGCGGATGGGCGGGCCTAGGTGCGGGCTTACATTCCGGACATGGGGGGTAGTTGGATTGGCGACTAGTTGCAGTACACACGGGACACGTCTCTTCCTTTCCACATCTGGGTCATCCCTTGTACTAACTGACAGTGATACAGTCATCTTCGCCCCAGCCCTCATGTCCTCCCTCGCCCCCCAATATGCATGCTCACCTGCGAGGCTAGCGCTTGCACAGGCAGCCCCAAGCTCGCACCAGAGAGGGCAAGGAGTGTATGTGTGGGTCCAGTTGCACGAGTGGGCTGTCTCAGGGTATGATGTGTGGCGGGACGCCGTCCACCTGCGTGGTGCCCCAAATGGAGACCCGGCCTGCATGGACTATGCATCACAGTCTTCGCCTTCCGGATCCGCCACCTGCGACACCCAGTGGCTGTGGCTGCCCTTGCGGCCAGGCCGCGTCCGTCTGTGGCTGATGGCCCACACATTCACTCTTTGGCCTCTCTGGGGAGGGCTCAGGGGTGGTGGCGCACGCGCTTGCACTTAGTCGCAATGGCATGTGGCGTGGTTGGTATGATGGGCAATGGATGGGATGGTGCGAGCCACCTCCCGTGACGTCAGTGCTGCTCGTGCTGTGGTGCGTCCCCCTACACTTCCATTTGACTTTTTGCCATGCTGGACGTTGAGGTTCTATTGCCTGCGTGATATGACCAGGAGGAGCGCGAGGAGACCTCTCACACACCATGCTCCACTGCCATCCCGTGCCCTGTATCGCCTGTGCGGATTGACTATGTTGGGGTTACACCTGGCCGACTGGGGCTGTGTGTGCCTTGTCAAGGGGCATGGCGGGCGCACAACAGGATCCAGCTTGTCCACAGAGGGTGGGCTGAGGTGCGCCTGGTACCGCTTTGTACGTGTGCCCGGCTGCTGTGCACACACGTGTTCACTCCCCCCGACAGGTGTCCTCTCACAATGCCCAGGGAAGCGGTGGTGTACTGTTCATGACCCCTCCCAACACGGCGTGCTCCAACTTGGCATGTGCGCATCTACCCGTCGCACCCACCCACCTGAGCACTGCGTCCATACGACTTCACACGACACATGTGTGTCTTCCACAGTAGTGCTACTCATTTGCGTTGACATCCAATACCAGTGGACTACATGGTCATGTCACGACTGCCGTGTACTTCACATACTCTCATCCTCTCTCATTCGTACTTGTGAAATGAGTCAGCGGAGACAGTTTTGGTTTCAAACATTATATTGAGTCTTCTGTCCTCTGTGATGCAGTATAGTGGACACTACTGGCAGCTGAATACATGTTGAGGATATACTGAGCATGATTACAAATTGGATAGGGTGTGGGGTTACATGTGATTGGCTGTTGCATGTGGGATGTGGGCTTCAGAGTTACATCTGCTTGGCCAAGGCTGTGCTAATGTACATTTACGTATAGCTGCGGAGCTGCGGACTTTGACACAGACGGTATACATGTAGCCTACCAGACCGCTCGGCATCATGGGCACAGTCCATCTCAGTTCCATGTGACAGGTTTGCTGCGGTTGTTCCTCATGCACGCGTGCATGTGAGATGACATCAGGGCATGTGCTTGCGTGCATGCAGTGGCGTGCCACTTGTTGTTGCACTGTGGTGGTTACTGGACATGTCACAGTCACTGGGGTCGTGTTGTTGTTGTATGCACTTGTCGTCCATGCAAAGGTCCTGGTATGGGATTCCCGGGCGGGGGTGGGAGGGGTGCAGCACCCACAGACTCAGGCAACCTATTCATGTCCACTGAGCGGTGTGTGTGTCCATGTGCGCTGGATCCATGTCGTGTCCTGGTTGTTCGTGCAGTTCCGTCCATGTGGGTGCGATACACAGAGCCCATGCCACTGCCTCCCACGATGCATGCGGTGTTCCTGGATGTGATGGGGAACAGTGTGCATGTCCCGGTCATATCCGATGTCATGGCGATGTCGTTGATGGTGTGGTTACAGTTGCCGGTCGTTTGGTATGGCTGTTGTGGTGGTGACTGGCCAGTCCGTGCGGAAGCTGAGCATGGGTGCGGGGTTGGACTTCATAGGTCACTCGGGGAACCTGCGTTGTGGTCCGACGTATTTACAGGTTGTCAGGTATGCGATGCCGTCCAGCAGGGCTTCCATGTCATTGGTGGTGTACATGTTTGCCAGCCAATGAAGCGGATGGTGGCTCTCAAGGTGTTGTTCGTAAGTTGTCCCTTGGAGGACCATGATGGGGCATGCTGGGTGACATTCGATGTAGCTGTTCTCGATGATCCGTCGTGTGGAGGCACAGTGGTCCCATTTCAGTGCGGGTGCGATGTTGGCCACATACGCCATGCCCCCATAGGCAGAGCAGGCCCTGTCGTGTGCGTCCAGAGGGAGGAGTAGTGGTAGCAGGTCCGCCTTCAGACATGCCGGGTTGGAGAGGCATATCTCGACGGGATGCTGGTAGGGACACCTCCGACAGTAGAAGACGGGCATGACGCAGCTGAACAATGTGATGCGGTAAGTCAGTCGGTAACTTACGTTCAGCAGGGACAGGAGATCGCATCCCAATGTATGTATCGTGTTGGTTTTGTACAGCTTGAGCTGTTCGGCGTAGTTGGGTAGGTGTGTTGCGGTTGCCATTTCGCAGCGGTTCGTTGAGATGGCGTGCTCCGGCTGTGTGTGCAGTCTGCAATGTGCACGCTCCGGGGTTGCTGTGAGCTCTGTGTAGTCGTAGGGAGACAGGACTTGTGTTCTGTTGGCTTGTTTGGAGGACACGGGCCCTCTTCCCACATGCTTCTCAGACAGTTCAAGGTCAGTGCTGTGTGACTCCTTCCAATTAACTTGCATGTGGCCGACATGGGGAGTGTTTTCTTCTTTCTTCCCCGTCCGTTGTGTGCTTCTGTGATATGCGCTATCTGCCCTGTGGTCGGTCTCCTCGGCATGCCTGTGTTGGTCTATTCTTGGACAATGGCTGTATTCACCGGCTTCTGTCGTAGGGCTGTGGTTTCGGAGTTGGAATGGAAGGTCATTCAGTGCTGTCTGCTCTCCCTTGTGTGGGCGGCAGGCTGCCTTTCCGCTCTGCGTTGGGCCTTGTGTGTGGATGTTATTCTTGGGCCACCTGTTGTCGGTCCCCGGGCTCTTTGGTGTTCCGTTTCATATGTC